>APFE030070726.1:16408-68964 GCA_000404065.3 Pinus taeda | reverse complement strand
CGGGCACTTTGATTTTTGGCCATCTTGTATCAGCAAAAAACAATAATCTCCAATTTCCAACCAGCGAAAAAAAAAAAATAAAAAAAAAAATAAATAAATAAAAATATCTGCCCTTCACAAAAAATTTCTGCCTTTGTCTTTGTTTTTACACAACAAAAATATTTAGCAAAGTCACATGCTCGGATTTCGTATTATCTTTACCACCATTTGACAAGTTTCATTTTCTGAAGTTATTTGCTAGATTTCTTAATGTCGCCATGGAGCATATTCATTTGGCATTGGCGAGAAAATGCTGTGTTCCCTTGCCTGTCGTTAATCCAGCCCACGAAGTGGCGGCAAATCGACGGACTATAGTCCAAACGCGGCCTCTTTCACGCAGAAAATGTTTTAAATTAAAATATGTACCAAGCAGTTTGAAAATGAAATCAAACCCACGAACGGCAGCTAAAATGCCAAACGCGGCCTGTTCTAAACGGGAGATTGAACCCACACATAACCAGATGTGCATTACCTATGTAGTACATGTGCAGGGGCAATTTAAAATAAATGACATTCGGGCGCCTTGTTTTAAAAAACACGCAGTACCAATGTATCAAAAAACCGTTGGCTTTAAAAAACAAAAACACATGCGCAGTCCCGATATATAAATCAATGTATATTCACATCTGCACAAGTTCAAACAATCAACGCACCACAAAGCTTATAAACAACATACCAGCAATCTGTTTCAAATGAATTTTCTGATTTAAAGACCGGATGTTACACCTCCAACAGCGCAATACCTCCACGCGCATAATTTGTTTAACCCAACAACGGCTCCAGCAATTTCAACGCGCAGGCAGTCTCCACCCTCAGGCTGTGTCCACGCAGGTAATATCACTCACGCAACAGCCATGAATATCCCAACAGTATGCAGGGTCCACTCCTCCACGCACAGAACCTTAGCGCTCCACCTCCAAACTGTGCAGCGCCTCCAGGCAACACCTCACCTCCAACATCCTCTGATACCATTTGTTGGATCAGGTGCTCAGCTAACAATTAAACACACACAGCAGAAGCAAGCACATAACACAGTATTAACGTGGTTCACCCAACCAATCTGGGCTACGTCCACCAAACATAGGCATCATGAATAATTAATCAAATTTGGAGATTACATCAATGAAATCCTCACACACTCTCCCAGCTATCCGTATGACAACCTATTTTATAGTAGGGAGAATCTAACTGCTCTCACATCAAATTTAGGATGCATTAATTTGCTCCCAACAACCTGGAGATAATCCAGCAACAGATTTCCTATTGTTGTCACCTACAGAGATTTCTGCCTATTTTAGTTAAACAGAAAATCTCAACATAACTAACTCAAAATTGGTGAATGACACTGATGCAAGTTAGGAGGCTCTGCTTTACACATATTTAACTGATATCACTCTGTCTATCTCAAAGTCCATTCTGCGTAGGCAGGAACTCCTCCGCTGCATGTCGTCCTTGTTTGATAATGTATTTTAGAATTTTATTCAATATGGATGTACGTACACTTATTTCCCTGTACTAAAAATATTATAATGGATATATGTTGCCTCGTATTTCAAATATTTCAATCTTGCATTACCTTTTATTTGGCTCACATAGAGAAATCAAGTGTTATTTATACCGTTGAATTTTCATATCTATATTGATGGGTGGATACTCCAGATTGACAACGTGTTGGAGAGAAATGTCAGAGATATCTTATCCTTCGGCTTCTTTATACAAGTTGGTGAAAGTTTCATGTTTTAATTTCTATATATTGTTTCCATAACAAATAGATTGTTAAATTTGAAGCTGTAATAAATACTTCAGCACTGACATCGCCGTCAGCAACCACTCTCGGACAATCTGCCATCACCGCCACACCCATGTGGAAACTACAAACCTACCATTATTTTCTAGATCTTCATCTAAATCACATCACATGCAGGATTCTAGACTTTTTTTTTTCCCTCTATAAATTTTTGTATTTTCTCAGCCTGAGCAAGCCCAGCCAAATCCTAGGACTATTATGTAATACAAATGTGATTTTTGTTCTCCAGTTATTTGTTTTATCTTTGATTTGTTGTCTCATACTAAGTTATGCTCTATTGTTGCCCTCTGAAACTAACAACTAGTTTCAGAGCCAGTAAGCAAAGAGATATTTGGTTGCTCTCTATGGTTATTCATGCCCCAGACTCTGCTTCTTAGCCGCCACTAGAATAAATTCACGATCTTATAAACTCTATGGAGAAACGTTGTTGTATGAATCCTGTGTGTTGTAAACTCTGTGGAGAAAACGTTGTTGTATGAAGCCTGTGCATTGTAAAATATGTGGAGAAACATTGTTGTATGTAGCCTGTGCGTTGTAAACTCTGTGGAGAAAATGTTGTTGTATGAAGCCTGTGTGTTGTAAATTTTGTGGAGAAATGTTGTTGTATGAGATGTATATGTGAGTAGTAGAGAGGTGGAAGGTCTTGCTGCAGGAGACCGCAACATCGAGTAGCGCAGAAACCATCAGAAAGATTGATCGTTGAAAAGAAGAGAGTGGCCATCCAAACAATTGGTATCCACGTCCAAGAATGTCGAAACTAAAATACATTTGTTGCAAGAAAAAACAAGGACGGGGACATATGGTCAAACGTGCCGAGAGCGAGTGCCGAAAGGTGGAGTTCGATATGTTGTAAGTTTTTCAAATGAGCATGTATGGGTGAAGTGCTATGTCGTAATTTTTTCGAAAGAGAATGTATGTGTGAAGTGAATGTGTGTGAAGTTTTTTTTTTTTAAGTTATTATTATGGTAGGCCCACACATTTTTAGGTTGGATCTGATGTTTTTTTTTAAACATAAAAGCATAGTTTATTAAAAGGAGATTGATTGTTTGTTTTTTATTAAAGGAAATTAAATTTCTTTTTGGCCTTGGTGCAATAATTAAAGTCTTATTTTGTAAGAGGAGTTTTATTTTTGGGGCATCAATATTATTGAAAATGGAGACAACAATTACAGATATGGAGAAGTTGAGCGGGGCTAACTTTTCCCTATGGAAATTACACATGGATGATATACTAATTTTAAAAGATCAGTATTTTCCGATTGAAGGCACAACAAAGAAACCCTCATCGATGACGGGTGAAGAGTGGAATAAGCTAGATATAAAGGTGATTGCAAAAATCCACCAATATCTAGAAAACAATGTGTATTTCAATGTGTCTCGAGAAAATACGACATAAGGATTGTGGAAGAAACTCCATGATTTGTATGGGAAGAAAACGATATCAAACAAAGTGTTCTTGATGAAGAATCTTTATAGTCTCAAGATGAAGGAGGGAACTTTATTTACTGAACTTGAGTGAATTCAATATTATTACTAGTCAACTTGTCTCTGTTAAAATAATTCTAGATGATGAAATTAGAGCTATTTTGTTAAAGTGTTCTATGCCAGACATCTAGGAAATTTTAATTGTTGTTATGAGCACTTCAGAAACTCTAGGGACCCTGAAGTTTGATGATGCCAGTAGTAGTTTAATGAATGAGGAGATGCAACACAAGTCAATCGGAGAAAACCAGGGAGGAGAATCTCTAGCTCTCACTGATCATGGTAGAAGAATTGATCGAGGCTGAAAAGGCTGATCAAGATTGAGAGGTCGATTGAAATCAAGGAGGGGCAGGATCATCTGCTTTCATTGTGGCAAGACTGGGCACATGAAGAAAGAATGTTGATTCTGGAAGAAAGGAGAAAAAGATTAGAGACTGGCTATTACAAATCACAAGACATCCAACACAAATGAAGGTGAGACTACTGTTGTAGTCATAGATGGTGATGTGTTATTTATTGTTTCAATGCATGTGTATATACATCTAGTAGTAGCTTTGATTGGATCCTTGACTTTGGGGCATCTCACCATGTAACCTCATGCTAAGATAGTTTTGTTGGATATAATCTTGGTGATTATGGTAGATTGCATTTGGGGAATAATCCCTTTTGCAGTATTGTTGGAGTGGGAGATATCCATATCAAGATGAAGGATGGCCAATATATATTGTTGAAATAGGTTAGGCATCTACCAGAAATGCACATGAGATTGATCTCTATGGGATGACTAGATGATGAAGGCTATTCCACAAGCTTTGGAAAAGGAGGCTCAAAGTTAGCAAAGGAGCATTGGTCATGGGCAGAGGACCCAAGACAAGAACATTATATACATTAAAGGCAATGATAGGAAAATCAGATTTGGTCGTTGTTGCAAAAGAAGGAAATTCAGTAGATCTATGGCATAAGTGCTTGAGTCACATGAGTGAGAAGGGTTTAAAAATCCTTGTTGGTAAAAATTTATTGCGATGTTTGAAATCCTACAATCTTGATCTTTGTGAAAATTTCATATATGGTAGACAAAGAAGGGTTTCATTTATTAAAGGTGGCCATGCAAAAAAAAATTGTTAGAATCGATACACTCAAATGTGTTTGGTCCTGAAATATCAAGTCATTAGGATGAGCACCATATTTTCTAACATTTATAGATGATGCATGTAGGAAATTTTGGGCCTATCCTATGAAAAGTAAAAGAGAAGTGTTTGGAATATTTCAAAAATTCCATGTTGTTGTTGAAAGAAAGACTAACAAATTACTCAAGTGTCTAAGAACACATAATGGTGGAGAATATTTCTCAAATGCATTCAAGAAATATTGTAACAAGTTTGACATAAAGCATGAAAATATTGTGCCTAGTACTCCTCAACAGAATGGTGTCGCAGAAAGGATGAATCACACCATTATGGAAAAGGTGAGAAGTATGTTGTCGAATTCTGGTTTGGAGAAGAATTTATAGGCAGAACCAGCGAGGACCACTTGCTACCTTATAAATAGATATCCACCTACAACCTTGGATGGTGGTATCCCTGAAGAAGTCTGGATTGGTAAGAAGTTGAAATATTCTCATTTGAAAATCTTTGGAACTGAAGAATTTGTACATATTCCCAAAGAAAATGGAACTAAGTTAGATGATAAATCTATGAAATGCATTTTTCTAGGATATGTGGATGAAGAATTTGGTTATTGTTTATGGGATCCAATCAAACATAAAATTATTAGAAGCAGCAATGTTATATTTAATGAGTCAGAAATGTTTAAGAGGACTGTAGGTGAGTTGGAGGTCAAGAAAGTTATTGACAGGTTTGAAGAGCAGCATGAATACATCCCACAAATTCAAGAAAATGGACAGAAAATTCAGGAGCAGGAAGAACAGCAAGTGGAAAATGAAAAAGAACAAGAAGAAGGAATCTTGCAGGAACCTTTACAGAGATTCAACTTCATAATGCACCACCACAGTTGGTTCGCAGATCTTCTAGGCCTCATAAGCCTTCACAAAGGTATCCTCCTTAAAACTATATTTTATTGACTGATGAAGGCGAGCCTAATTGTTTTCAAGAAGGGTTTTCGGAGAAGGCTCGACTGGAATGATGGCGGTCGCGGCGGCTAGGGTTTCCTGACTAACGCTCTGTTGGTCTTTCCTGGCAGCACTGTAACAGGCCAGGCGCCTCATAAATCAATCTTAGCAGCACTGCACAGAAAGAGAAGTCCGCTGTCGGCTTGGATGGGAGCAGAGGGGTCCAGTGGGACCCCTACTTTCAAACAAGTTACCCTGCAAAATAGACTGCAAAAAATGAAGGAAGGAGTCAGAATAGAAGGTCAGAACAGCTCAAGGATGAACAGTAGAATGAGGAAGGAAAAGACACCAATGGTGTCTGACAAGACTGTCTTCTCTGCTGAAGTCAGTATTCCAGAAAAGCAGAACCATTGCAGTGATCAAGAGAACCCGGCAGCGAAAGCTCAGCCAGCGGGAAAAGGGGAAACTGACCAACAAACAGACAAAGAACAAGACGATAACAACAAAAGACATTCGGACAAGGAAGGGGAGGCTAGCGTTAACCCCAACAAGACACGGGCCACTAGTAGCACCTGTAAGCCAAAAAAAACTGAAAGTCTACGAGTGACTATCTCTGACCCGGATATACAAAACTACAGGGAACACATGGCAGAACAAGCCATCATCTGCAGATTCATGGGAATCTGGCCAACGGAAAGGGCTCTATGCCAGTGGATAAGGCAAGTATGGAAACCTAAAGGAGATGTACAGCTACATCTAGGAGCAAGGGGCTTCTTCACAGTAGTCTTCACAAGCATTGAAGACAAGGACAGGGTTTTCGAGGGAGGCCCATACTTTCTAGCCTCAGCAGGGCTGTACATGAGACCTTGGCAACCGAACTTTGTTCCGGAGAAAGAATCTTTCACCTGCGTCCCAGTCTGGATAAAACTCTTCTCTCTACCGATTGACTACTGGGGGATGAACGCCCTAAGGCAAATAGGGAACAAGCTTGGGAAGTTCATCAAAGCTTCAGAAGCGACCTTGCAGAAAAGATATACCTCCTGTGCAAGAATATGTGTTGAAATGGACGTCTCCGGAGCACTTCATGAAGGAGTCTGGCTGGATTACAGGGATGAGGAATACTTCCAAGCTTTAGACTATGAGCATATACCCTTCAGGTGTCGAAAGTGTCATGAACATGGACATTTGATAAGGGACTGCCCTCTGAACCAGAAGGAAGCGGAAGAAGACAAGTCTCAGAATAACAAAGCCAAAAATGACTTCATAAAACCAAAGCACAGACAGAGAGCCAACAGAAGAAGGAACATCAAAGGAGACACAAGAAAGAATCTCTTTAACAATCCTTTCGAGTTTCTGGACCAGGACACCGACTCAGACGGAAAAAAGGACACATCAGACAAAGAAACAGAGTTAGCGGAACGAACACAACACCAAGAGAAAGGCAAGAACACCGAGATACCCAGCACTGAAGTCCAAATGCAAGACAGAACGGAGGAGTCAGACTATGAAACAGATATGGCTACCAGTGAAATAGGAAGTGAAGATCAGGAGTTAAATGAAACACTAGCTATGGAAGGGTTAGATTTATCAGCTCTGGCGGATAAATGGCGGAAGGAAGGGATTGAAAAAGCATCGGAAGAAGAGATAAGTAAAGTCAAGGACCTCTTCATAGCTAGGCAAAAAGTTCTTATGGAAAAACAGAAACACAGACTTGGCGTCTGTAAAGAAGGCAAGAATCAACAAAAAACAGCCCTAGGCAAAATAGCTGGTTCAGTCAATAAACGCCGAAGAGGACGAAAATCAAATGGAGAACTCCTGCAGGACATGGGGGAGATACTGCTCAATGCGGGGCAGATCAAGCAACTAAGTGAGTACCCGTCCTTCTTTAAATCTGTTTAACCATGAAGATTATATCCTGGAATGCTAGAGGTTTGAACAGTCACAGCAAACAGAGACTGCTAAAAAGACAGATGGAGAAAAACAATCCTAACATGTTGTTTTTACAAGAAACAAAGTGCAACAAAGTCCTCACTGAGAAACTACGTCTTAAACTAGGAAGAAATTTTGAGGTTCTAGAGATAGAAAGCAAAGGACGAGAGGGAGGCTTAGCAACTTTCTGGGACACCAGGAGATATCAGCTAGTCGCAGCAGAAGCAAGCAAAAACTACCTCGCCATGGAGATGCTCATTATAGGTAACTCTTTCTCTTTCCTCTGCATCAACATTTACAGTCCTCAGAGGTTAGATGATAAACTTGTATTCCTAGACTCTTTAAAAAATCTGATTGCAAGGCACCCTCAAGCAAATTTCATCTTAGGAGGAGATTTCAATATGATAACCTCCCTAATGGAGAAAAAAGGGGGGCTGCGAAAACTCAATCGAGATGGAGAACAATTTAAAGAATTTATAGACAAGGCCAATTTTATAGATGTTTACCCTAAGCAAGGCAGCTTCACCTGGAACAATAGAAGGGGTGGCGAAAATCTCATATCCTCAAGACTGGACCGTTTTCTAGTTTCTGAGAATTTATTGCTTGACGGTAGAAATCTGGAGTCAAACATTCTTCCCAGTGGTGGCTCCGACCACTGGCCAATCTCCCTGGTTATCGATGTTCCTGGATCCACCAGAAATAAACCATTTAGATTCGAGAAGTTCTGGATAGAACACCCCAACTTTCTCACCTTGGTGGGAAAATGGTGGGCGGAGCCCTTAGATGAGGAAGGCTCTAAGATGTTCAACCTGCAGAAACGTCTCAGAAATGTAAAACTGAAATTAAAAGAGTGGAACCATACGGTTTTTGGGAATATATTCAAGGAAAAAGCAACCATAGAGCAGAAACTGGAGCAAATTCACAAAGACGGAATAGCAGGCAGGGGAGATGAGCAATCCAGGGAACAAGAGAAGGTGTTAACTCAGCAGTGGCACACCAGATGCCAGCAGGAAGAAACGTTCTGGAAACAGAAATCCCGGGTGCTGTGGTTAAAGGAAGGCGAACAAAACACAAAATTCTTTCACAGGTCTGCAATTGATTACAGAAATGCCAACAGAATCCTTGAACTAAAGAATCATGAAGGAGACATCCTCAGAAATCATGACGACATTTCGGGGTTGCTAACTAATCACTTTAGCAATATAGCACAGGAACCCAATGTCAATAGGGAGGCAGCCATCCAGGAAATAACTAATGCCATTCCCCGCTTAATCACTGATGAGCAGAACTGGTCCCTAAGAAAAAAGATCACTATGGAAGAAGTGGAGGAGGCTGTCAAGAGCATGCCTAATGATAAAGCGCCTGGTCCAGACGGTTTTACGATCAACTTCTATAAAGCTTGCTGGGACATTGTCAAGAATGATATCTGGGAAATTGTGGAGGATTCTAGAAGATCTAAAACCATCCTTAAATCCTTAAACTCCACTTTCATAGCCCTAGTTCCCAAAGTAGAGGAGGCAAATACCCCGGATAAATTCAGGCCCATAGCCCTCTGTAATGTGATTTATAAGATCATTTCTAAGGTTATTGCCAACAGGCTCAAGAGAATTCTCCCGGGCATCATCTCGTTGGAACAATCTGGCTATGTAGAAGGTCGGCAGATTCTGGATAACATCTTGCTCGCTCAGGAAATGATACATTCTCTCCACGCCAGGAAAGTTCCGGGTATGCTTATGCAGTTGGACCTTTCCAAAGCCTATGATAAAGTGAGTTGGACTTATCTGGAAGCCACCTTAAAAGCTTTTGGCTTCAACCAACCCTGGATTAAATGGGTCTCAGAGCTCATTAAATCATCAAGTTACTCGATTTTAGTCAATGGAACCCCTTCCACTCCCTTCAGGCCTACGAGAGGCATAAGGCAAGGGGATCCCCTTTCCCCCTTCCTGTTTGTCATTCTCATGGAAGGCCTAAGCAGGTTAATAATCAAGAAAAAAGATGAAGGCCAGATCAGAGGATTACAGCCCATCCGGTCCTGCCCAGCCACCACGCACCAGCAATTCGTGGATGACACAATGCTCCATGGCACCCCAACAGTGAAAGAAGCTAATGCTTACAAGGACATTCTCCACCTCTTCAGCAGAGCCTCGGGGATGGAGATAAACTTCTCCAAATCTACTATCTTTTTTTTCAATACTCATCTCGCGGTTCAATCTCATCTCTCCAGACTGTTAGGGTTTAAGATTGGTTCCTTACCCTCCAGATATCTTGGTGCCCCCCTAACCCTCAAACCCTGGCAAAAGGTGCACTGGGAGAAAATTCTAGCCAACATGGAAAGGAGATGTAAGCACTGGACTAACAGAGCTCTAAATCTTGCAGGCAGGCTGGTGCTCACAAAAGCTATCCTCCAAGCCATTCCTCAGTATATGCTTTCTATCCTTCCCGCTCCAAAGGGAATTCTAGACCAAATGAGAAGCATTCAAAGCACCTTTCTTTGGGGTGGCAACAAGGAAAAGAGAAAATGGTCACTAGTTGCATGGAAAAAACTCTGCAGACCCAAGAACAGAGGAGGCCTAAACCTGGTGGATCCTTTTATCACCAACAGAGTCTGTGGTGCCAAAATCTGGTGGAAATGGATTTCCAGCAATAACCTCCCCTGGGCCACTCACTGGAAGGAAAAATATAAGCCCACCAGCAGCATTTTAGATCTCATACGCATGCAGGATACTCCCAATGGATCCCCCATTTGGAATCACGCTCAAGGCAACCGAAGCATCATTCAGGATCACTGCTTCTGGGAAATTCGCAACGGCACCCAAGCTCTCTTCTGGGAAGATGCTTGGCAGCAAACCCCCAAATTAGAGTCTCCAATCCTCACTCCCCTCTTGCATGCCCACCAATCTGAGGGCCACAACAGAGTCAACCATTACTGGAACCCTGACAGCGTAGATCCAGATTGGAGAGAATGGAAAATTTTTGACCCAGACCAGTATGGTGTACCGCAACAGATCATCCATGACCTAAACCAGCAACTTCACAATAGGAAAATTCGAATTGCTGCTGAGGATGATAAACTCAGGTGGGGGCCAAAGGGCAACGGAGAATTTACGCTCAAAGAAGCACGAAGCATAATTGAACAGGTAGAGCATCCTGACATAGTTCCTTGGGCTGATAAAGTATGGGATAACCTCCTATGGCCGAAAATTCGCACCTTCCTCTGGCTTATGATGCAGAAGAGAACTCTAACCTGGGAGAACTTACGGAAAAAAGGATTTCAGGGACCCTCAAAGTGCCACATGTGTCAACAGGAGGAGGAGACGATGAATCATCTCTTCAACTCCTGCGATTGGGCTTCCCAGCTATGGTTATGGTTGGAAGCAATCTTGGAAGATACAGACAGAAACAGGGACTCAATTCAGGAATCGATAATCAACTGGAGGAAAAATTTCTCTCAAATGGGTAGTGTTAACAGCATCTGGAAATGCAGCCCAGGTTTTGTCACTTGGACAATATGGAAAGAAAGGAACAGACGAGTATTCACTCAAGAAACTCGAAGCATTGAACATGCAAAAGATTCCATTCTAATTAATATCAAACAGTTGGTTCAGACCAAATGCAAAATCAATCCAACGGACAAACCAACGGGAAAAGACTTACGTATATTAAAGGCTTTTCAACTGGAAGCCTTTAGCAGCTGCCCCTCCGGAGGTCATCACGCCCTCTCCTCTGCTCCAGTTCACCAGTGGCAACCTCCCCCTGAAGCCTGTCTCAAGATGAATTTTGATGGCGCTTCGAGGGGCAACCCGGGCATTGCAGGAATAGGCGGAGTCATACGTAATCACAAAGGCGACATAGTCCATATTTTCTGCAGATCTTTGGGGGAATGTACAAACAACGAGGCGGAATTTGCAGCAATGGAACAAGGTCTAAGAATTCTCAAATCTCGCAGACAGGGCAATTTCATAGTAGAGGGTGATTCCGCTGTGGCAATTTTAGCAGCTAAACGTCTCCAGGCAGGAACTCAACTCAGCAAAGTTACCAAGCACTGGAGACTAGCGAAGGCAACCGAAAGCATTGCGGAATTGATTGGAGATCTAAAAGGCACAGTCTTCCAGTCTATCAGGAGGAAGGCAAATGGCGTGGCCGATTTTCTGGCTAACCACGGAGCTGACACCCCGCACCTCATTACTAACACTTGTTGGCAGAACGTTAATTGCCCCACCCTCAAGGTGAAATGCGAACAGCTGGCGGCAAAGGACATTCTCCACGTCGACTCCTCATAAGGGAAGACGGCCCCAGCATCAGGCTCCGGGAGATGGAACACCTCAGCAGCAAAAAGCATCATCACCTAAGTGATGGCATGACAGGGTGGAAAGGACAAAGCATAACCCGGCGGCGGCATGTCAGAACAGGATTTGATGGAGACGATTCAGGTGATCGATACGACTGCAGCAGCTCCAGCCAATCCGTCACCTCGGGCATAATCATGCAAGGTAAGGCTCTCCGCGCATTTAATATAATCCTGAATGCAAATGGGGAGCTGATCACCAAGAACAGTAGGAAACAGCAGGTCATCACACAGACTACCGCAGCAACCTCCATTCATCGTCATAATCCTTTGCTGGTACAGCCCACTTGGCATCTAGACAATCATGGCTTAAGCAGCTTTCTCCTCTGGGACTCTGCCCATTATGGTTTCGCCTGTGCGAACAGATATTACAATTATGACAATTGCACTCAAAACTTAAATGGGACAGCCATCTCCTACAGAAGCCCTATCAAACAACATTGCTATAAGTACAGAACTCGCGACCCTCTTCATATCAATCTTGCTCTTGTGCCGGGTGAAAGCGAAATTCGGAGTAGTGAAAGCAGGCACGACAGAGCAGTCATGGAAGGAGGCGGAAGCCGCAGTGCAACAGCCATCCAGGACCTCAATGAAGCTAAGAGAGGCTACGAGACTCGTGCTGCAGCCAGACATAAACGCAAGATGGATGAACTGGAAGACAAGGTGAAACGGGAAGAGGATGGACGGACTGAGGAGGAAATTGCTGCAGAGGTGGACTGGTTACATGACCCAGGGACCCCGGCTAAAAGAGCAACGCAGTTTGTGCGCACCCAAGCGGAGAGCTGGCGCACCAAAACTCTGATTGCAAAAGCGCTGGAGGCTATGGAGAAGGAAAGGCCTAAAATCATCACAGAGGTAAATTTAACTGATGCGCAGATGGCCAAAATTCTGGACTCCAACAACTCCCTGGAAGGTCGCATTAACAGAGCTCAGGAAGCCATCCAAGTGGTGGACCGAAAGTTGACTCTTCTTTGCCGTCTGCTCAAGGATACCGTTAACCAGGGTCCCTGCGCGACTCAGACTCCAAACGCAAGCACGCCGGAAAAGGATGAAGACATTCTCAAAGACATGCAGGCCCGGGTCAAATCCCATACTGCTCAGATGGGCCTTAATGCCATTAGCTTATTGGGCAAGCACATCTAGTTTCTTCCTATGGTTTTGTCTTCTTTTCTCAGTCTTCTGGTCCTTTCGGATCTCTCGGTTTTTCCTCTGGTCAAATCCTCGGTTTACTATGTAATAACCCTCGGGGTTCCTGCGAATAAAATCAGTAGTTGCCGCCCTGCGTGGTGTGCCTCTGAGTTTACAGTCCCGTCTATACTGTTAGATAATCTGTCCAAAAAGTCCACCTGCATTAGCAGAATTTTTGTACTCTACTTTGTTATATAATATAACTATCTGATTTACACAAAAAAATTGTTTTCAAGAAGCCCGTAAAGTTGAGCATAGTAAAAAATGGAAGAAGAAATGAACTCTTTGCTGGAAAATAAAACTTGCATTAGGGGATTTTTGAGGTCTAAAATGAGCCTCCTAAGAAAAATGTACAACCAAAATAAGCTTTATAAGAACCAATAAGATTCAAGATGATGATGTCAACCATGTGGGATGATTCACCATTTTTGGACTAAAAAAGTACAAAAATTAAAAAATAATAAAATAATAAAACTACTTTTTCAACTCGTATTTTCAACTTATCTCCCTAAGTTTTTACTCAAATTTTGAGCGGAAGTACTCATTGGATACAAAATTTAATTCATCATCTAAAGAGTACCCATGTTTCATACTTTTGATGGACCCTACTACACGAAAAATGATAAATACATGAAAAATTTGATTGCAATCACGTTTTTCATGTATTTCTCTTTTTTCATGTAAAAGGGTCCATCAAAAGTATGCAACATGGGTACTCCTTGGATGAGGAATCAAATTCTGCATTCAACAAGTGTTTCTGCTCGAAATTTGAGTAAACCCATATGGAAATAAATTGAAAATACGAGTTGAAAAAATAGTTGTCTTTTTTCCTCTAAAATTTGATGACGTAATCTAACCTTATTTTATTATTTCCGCTATTATTTTATAATTTCTTTAGGAGATCCATTTTAGATCTCAAAAATCCCCTAATGGGAGTTGGTAGACCTCCCAAAAGGTAGAAAGGCTCTACAAAAGAATGGGTTTACAAGATTAAGCATGAAGGTGATGAAAAGAAGGAGAGGTATAAAGCAAGGTTGGTGGTGAAAGGATTTGCCCAAGAAGAAGGTATTGAGTTCACTAAAATTTTCTCACATGTTGTTAAAATGTCATCCATTAGAGTCATACTTGGTCTTGTTGTTACTTTAGACTTAGAATGTGAACAACTAGATGTAAAAATTATTTTCCTTCATGGTGAATTGAAGGAAGAAATTTATATGGAGCACCAAGAAGGCTTTATAGAAAAAGGAAAAGATGACCTTTTTTGCAGGTCAAAGTAGAGTCTCTATGGGTTGAAATAGGCACCTCAACAATGGTATAAAAAATTTGATTCATTCATGTTGGAACATGGTTTTCACAAGTTGGAAGTCGACCATTGTGTCTATATTGAGAGGTATGATCAAGGAAAGTATATCATATTATTTTTATATGTGGATGACATGTTGATTTTTGGACATGATAAGAATATGATCAATAGGTTGAAGAAGGATTTGGGCAACAAATTTGCAACAAAGGATTTGGGTCCAGCACAATAGATATTTGGCATGAGGATCATGTGTGATAGGTAAAATAAAAAGTTGTGGTTGTCGCAAGAAAAATATATCAAGAAGGTGCTTGACAGGTTTAATATGAAGGATGCCAAGCAAGTTGGTACACCCCTTACAACTCACTTCAAGCTGAGTGCTGAGTTATGTCATAGTGATGACAATGAAAAGGAAGAGATGAGCATGATTCCTTATGCTTCAGCAGTTGGTAGCTTGATGTATGGCATGGTATGTACACGACCGGACATTGCATATTCAATGGGAGTAGTGAGCAGGTTCCTTGCCAATCCAGGCAAACAACATTGACAAGAAGTAAAATGGATTATGAAATACCTCAAGGGAACTAGTCATTGGTGTTTATGTTTTGGTCATAATGAGACAATGCTTGAAAGATTTACAGATGCAGATATGGTTGGAGATATGGACACCAGAAAGTCCGCTACGATTTATTTGTATACATTTGCAGGAGCAACAGTATCTTGGGTGTCAAGGCTACAAAGAATAGTATCTCTCTCTACAACAGAGTCAGATTACATAGTTGCAACAGAGGCTTGTAAAGAGATGTTGTGGATGCAGCGATTCATAGGAGAGATAGGAATAAAGCAAAACCTGAGTATGTGCTATATTTTGATAGTCACAGTGCCATTCACTTGGCGAAAACCCATCATTTCACTCAAAAACCAAGCACATTGACTTAAGGTACCATTTGATCCGGCATGTGTTGGAGGAAGGACAATTATCCTTGGAAAAAATACATACCAATAGGAACCCTGCTAATATGCTCACTAAAATTCTACCAAGAAATAAGCATGAGTTATGTAGAGGCATGGTAGGAATCGACGTGACTTGATTTAGGATTCCTCATTCGGCTTCAAGTGGAAGAATGTTAAATGCGCCGTAATAAAGACTTCAGTGCCCACATCGTCGTTGGCAACCACTCCCTAACAATTTGTTGTCACTACCACACCCACGCTAAACCTACCAACCTGCCATTAATTTCTAGATCTTCATTTGAATCTCATGCAGGATTCTAGACCCTCCACCCTCTATAAATTTGTGTTTTCTAAGCGTGAGCAAGGCAAGCCAAGGCCAAGGCCTGTTGTGTAATACAAGTGTTATTTATGCTCTCTAATTATTTGTTTTATCTCTGTTCTGTTGTCGTGTACTAAGTTATGCGCTGCCCTCTGAAACTAACATAGAGTTTATCTCATATATCTTTCTACGGTAAACATGTGTTTGCCACATATATTTGTTTGGAATAATTTAGATAATTATTGTGAAGCATCATAGGTATCCAAAACCAGTTAAATATTATTTATGATATATTTCCTGAGTTCATCTCATGTCTTTCTACGGTAGATTTAACCAAAGAACATGAGTTTGCCACATATATTTGTTTGGAATAATTTAGATAATTATTGTGAGGCATCATAGGTAATCTAAAACCAGTTAAAGATTATTTATGATATACTTCCTTAAAATCCTTTTTGGATAACAACCATCCTCGGAAAAACACATCCAATATCTCCTTGAACTCCCTAAATCGCAAAATCGAGCTTGCTGATTTTATTTATTTCTGGAAGAATTTTTGTCATGGTTGCAATCTCTTGCCGTGAAAATGTAACTTGAACTTTCATGTAAACAATCCCAAATATGGGTGGAACAACAAAAGAGTATAATCAAAATTTTCCTTACAACGTTGCACAGACAGAATATTGGATAATTGAAAGAATAGTGGCTACCATTATTTCTTTTCACTGTGTAATTTTAATAACAACTTTAGCATTTGGTCACAGAGATTTCTGTTAACAATGAATTCAACCCATCATTGTAAGAGATATAAGAAGTTTTGTTTAAGTTCTAATTCTTAAAATGGTATAAGAGTTATCTTGAGTCTTGTCTTGGGGGTTTGATAATTCCATGGTAGTGTTACATAAGAGGTTATTAATGACCGAGTGATGAAGTGACGGTGTAAAAATGCACATTAAAAAAGTCATATTGCAAATAAAATCATAATTATTATGATTTCTATTGATTTAATTGGCCATTATTTTTAATCTATTTTGGAAAGTATTTCTTTTGACTTTGTACATTATATTTGGTGAAAAAGATATTTGATTGACATATTAATTAGATCTAATGTAAAACGATTGGTCCATATTGGAATTCTCCATGAAACAACGAGTAAATCTATTCATGATTAAGTAATGGATAGCATAGATCTAGTTAATGTCTAATTTATTAGGGAGAAAAATTATAAATTAATCTATTAAAAATGTAGGGAATATAATAGATTTAGTATAGTTTTAATTTATCACAAAACATATTATTATTTTTTGTTGTTTTTTCAGAAGTACAACGTTATATATTCCATATATATATATGCTATCAATATTGTCAACAATTATAATATCACTTAAGGAAATTGAATATGATTGAGGAAGATTCCATTCCTTCTTCATAACCACTTAGCATAACCTCAATTAACATAAACACACCATTAAATTATAAATAGTATAAATTTAACTTATACTAAATTTATCACAATGCACACTATAAGTTATAAGTTATTAATTTTAATGTAGTCGATAATTAATTTTATTATAATTTTACTTCATGTTTGTTGAACCGTGAAATCAATAATTCATAATGTGTTTCTGAAGTTCAATTACAATTTGAGAAACAATTATCTCACAATATCCAATTAAATTTTCCTATACAACAATGTTATCGAACCTAAAAATACAATAGTTGGAAATTTTGCAATCTTAGACGCAACCCACCTAACACCACACATAGTTGGAAATTTTACAATCTTAGACACAACCCAGCTTTATGAGGTATTTTTAATTGTTTTCAAATTTTATATCCCACGGTCAGGAATATGAACTTCCATTTTCAATATGTTAACGTGCTTCCACATAGGAAATAAGAAATTAATCAATTATTAAAAACTTGAATGTTCATAGCTTATGGGGTGTGTGACATCTTAGTATATATATATAAGGAGGTTGGTATATGCTACTTCAAAATAATATCAAAATTTTTCAATATTTTTGGCTTATTAAAATTATTGTAAAAGTGAAAGATTTGTGAATTTATAGTCAA
This sequence comes from Pinus taeda, assembly GCA_000404065.3. NCBI lineage: Eukaryota > Viridiplantae > Streptophyta > Pinopsida > Pinales > Pinaceae > Pinus > Pinus taeda. The sequence goes on along the minus strand of APFE030070726.1, from coordinate 51,458 downwards.
GCTTGATCGTCTTGTGATTGCCTCAAAAATTGAAGTGTTAGATTTTTTTTTTTTTTTAACTTTTCAATTGCATTGTAGCATTCTGATTGTAAGAGAGTTATCTCATAATATAATTTTTTATTTTTTTATTTGTGTTTTAGATTTGTTTGAAATTGAATAAGGGGATTATAGGCCCACTTATGTTCTCATGTGATATTGTTTATTTTTGTATTCTTGATAGTACATATTTTATGGCTAGTGCCTGATAAATGGTTACTTTGGTAAACAAAGACAATTACATAAATTTAAGTTCTCATGCATTCATGAACAATAATAGTAAATTGCAATTGGGAATTGGATGCATGGAAAGAGAGATCAAATTGTTGTGTGTTCCTCTATTATCTTGAACCATTATGTTGATCATTGAATTGTAAGAAATGATTTTATAAATCACTAAATTGTGTTGCGGAAATTATCGTCAAGACCTACCTAAAATTTGAATAAGGGTATTAGATGAGTCATTAAAGTAAATCATTTTAAACACACCATAGGGTGCATGACTAGTAATACTTGATATCCTAAGGTGACGTAAAATCAAGCGAGCATGATATAAAAGAACCAAATGCAAGTGAGTGTGACAAACCAAAAATAAAAAATGGTTAAAGAAAGGAAGTGTTTGCAAAAACACCTCCCAAGAAATCAAAGAATTGCAAATGTACAATCATGAATTAAATAATAAAATTTATATGAAAGGTAAATTGATTGAAGCACCCGAGTAGAAATAAATTCATAAACAGAACATAACTAATCATGGGGTTGATACAATACATTCAACAAATGACCTAATCCAAAAATTTGATGGAAATTGTGACATTAAAGGTATAAAAGAAATTTTTTATGCAACATGTGATATAGAGAAACTTATCCAAAAGAATGATGCAACGTATGATACAAAGGATAGTATCTAAAAGGTTGATGTGACCTATGACACACAAGGCATAATGTAAATGGTCGATGTTAATTGTGATACAAAATACTTGGCGCCTGATACAAAAGACATAAAAGATATGCTTGAGGAGGAACCTTCTTCTAGCCAATTGATAGAGGAAATGTTTATCAAATATCAATCACAAGAAGAAGCACATAATGAAAACAACAACAATATCAAAAGTAAATTCCAAGATACAAAAGAACAAAATTAAGAATTCCAAAATGATCCTTCTATTGAAAATGTAACTAGTTTCAGTCTTCATAATTGTTGTTGTACTCATTTCAATATGTATCCTATGTACCTACCACAAGGCAACAAATTATAATCATAGAGTCCCTAGTAACCACCAAATTATTTGGATTGTGAACACAGGCTAGAGTTAAGCCTTTTAGAAGGGCATATGCCCCTGCTTGATTATTTGAGCCTTCAATAAGGAAAAACAATAACCCCCACTACACCCTCGCCCCCTTCCCCCAAGTACTTGCCACCCCTAACAATCAAAGCCATTATTAAAACATGCCCAACATGGGGCTCATTATATTCATGTTCAACATCAGATTTTATGAGTTAATCAAATTGTCTTCTTGGTTCATTAGTCAATTTCTCAATAATTTTGTTCTTTCTTGTTTTTGTTTTGCACACAACTAGTCTAATATTAATTTTCACACTTAGATCTTCCAAAATGATATGAAAGTATAAATGAATTTGTGAAAAATGTTGATATTACATTGTATATTTTCCAAGATTATAACAAACAATAGAGAATGGACCAGCTCACATTAACCCTCACTCCTTTCAATTACTTTGACAAGAATCCAAACATCATTTTATTGTTGCACAGTAAAGAACTATATAGGATTAAAATGGGTACCAAAGTTGAGCCTTCAATAGCCATTGGGAAACAAGAATACTTCAATAGGATGGATGAATCCTATGTGATACTTTATTTGACTATCTCCCTTGATCTACTCTTTCATGTTGAGTCATGATCAACACCTGATTTGGGTTGTACAAGGAACGAAATGAAAGGAAGGAAAAGAAACGCAACACACATGGAGAAATATAAGAGAAAGCACAATGATATGACGAAAACCGAACTTTTATTAATAAATGAACTAATAGAATACTATAGAACACAAATTGGTTATAAAAATGGTAGTTATATACGGACATAGAGAGATGGGAGATATGTGCATCCACAAAAGCTATTACAAGAGATCGAAAGAATGACCTTTCAACATAAAGAAGGAACCCTACAAGTCTAAATCCATAACCCTAGAAGATGAAATGCTTAAAGGTTTGCAAGTCTTGAGGTGGTTAGTTGGTATATTAACTTCTTAAGCACACAACTGTTGCATACAACATTTGTTTGGGTGCACAAAATATTGTTGGAAAGAAATATTTAACGACTACAACTTTCTTCTACGGCTAGCAATTCCATAGCAACCATTAACTCCGCCAAGTTTTCAAAGGACATTGTTTAAGGTATTAAAATGACCTTTGAATTTTAGGATCCAAAAATCATAGAAAATTTTCCAATAAGATAGAGAACCATTGAGACAGTTGAAGAGGTGGATGGCCACCAATATCCACTTGGATCACTCCTCCAATCTAATAAGTAAAGGTCTCCAATGCTTCAAGTTCCCTCATCACATGGGGAAATTTCTCCTAAATTTAGCTCCTAGTGAGCCACTTTCCTTGGTGAAGAAACTACCATGCTTTGACAAACCAATAGAGTTGTATGTGCTGCTAGTGGGTATACTTTGTTGTGTTGTCCATGATCCAATCCCATGTAGCATGTTAAATGTACTCAAGAATGAGTTTTGTAGGGATAATTGCTCGATTGCCTCCAAGGTCTCTAACAGAGGTGGAAAATATGGTTGAAGTAGCTTCATGTAAAATATTGGGTACAAGCTAAGGAAAGGGGGAATACTCAATTGAAAATAATTTTCACTCAACTCCTTTATGATTGTATAAGACCCATATCATAGTGGTCTAAGCTTCCTATGGGGGCTTGTGAGGAACTATTTATATAAATCTAGCCACACCTTATCACCAACTTGAAACTTATGTGGGACCTTGTTTTGGTTATGACATTTCTTGTACTTGGCATTGGCTTTCTGCAGAATATCATGAAACTATTGTTGGAGGTGTTGGATCCTTTCAACAAATTTAGTTTCTTTATCTAGCTCACCTTGAGCATGGGAGGATTAATTTAATGAAGATGCAATGGGCATAGAAACATAAATTGGGGCTAATGGTTGGAACCCCAAGTACACCTGGAAATAAATGTGACCAATAGAGTTATGGAGAGCCATGTTATATCTATGCTAAACATATGGAAGGATTGTCCCATGTACATGGATGCTTGGAGTTGTACATGTGTAAGATATGCACAACAATCATGTTGACCACTTTTGTTTGTCCATTTGATTGGGAATGAAAAACAGTTGGTTTGGTCAACTTAGTATCCATTAGAGACCATAGGTTGGACCAAAATGTGCTAAAGAACCTATTATTGATATCTAAAATAATGGTCTAAGGTAGACAAAAATTAATCCAAACAAGATTTTAGTAGTGGCTTTAGTTGTGATACTCTTCTTGCATTGTGCCAAAATGGAAATCTTAGAGAATCTATTAAGAACCACAAACACACAATTGTTACCGTACTTAGTGGATGTAAAACATGACATGTAGTCCATGGGGACTAACTACTAAAGCTTGTTTGGGGTAGGTAGAGGAGTGTGTAACCCCTACTTCTTAATGGTTGGTTTAGTAATGGTAGAGGTAATACATGATCTGATGTATCGATGGATATCTTGTTGAAGCTTTAGCCAAAGTACTACTGAAGTAAAACTATTGTCTTCTCCACACCAAAATACATTGTCACCTAACTATAATGTGCCTCCTAGATTAGCTTGACCGGTTGGCCTGAAGGAACACAAAGGTGGCCCAGGTAACACAAGAGCGCATCATGGAGGTGGATATTTGGAACTCGTTTTCGTGTAATAAATGACTAGTAAGTAGCAACATAGTTAGAGTCATTGTTGTATTATTGTGGCCACCCAAATATTTCATACCCACAAGAGTTAAAAAAATATTGTTAGCACCACAACCGAGGCCTCATTGAGGTAGTCTCTGACAGTATTGGTGCTACCCTTCTTGTATTTGATGTTCAAGTGGAATTGTTGCAGATATGTGGACCTTTTTTATGACAGTCATTTTGTAACTTTCATTATCGTTTCATGAATTGTAGAGGCCTATGATTAGTGTGGATGATCATCTCCTTCCCCAGAATATATTGCTTCCATTGTTAGCATGCTTGCATGATGGAGTACATCTCCTTGTCATAGGTGAGGTGTTTTTGAACAATATCAGAGAGTGTTTAACTATGATAAGCCACTAAATGTCCTTATTGAATGAGGATTGCACTGATAGCATAGTCAGAGGCATCTATCTCAATCTTAAATGGTTGTTGCAAGTTTGGCAGAGTGAGGATTGGTGCAGAGCAAAGATAGTCTTTCATGTCCTCAAATGCTTTATGTTGTGATTCAAACTTGGAAAACTTTGTTCTTGCTCCACCCTTGGTCACTTGACTTAAGGGTCAAGCGATATGAGAAAGCCCCAACATGAACCTTTGGTAGAAGTTAGCAAGGCTTAAGAAGCTACAAATCTCTATCAGAGTCGTAGGGGTTAGCCAATTCCAAATGACTTGAATCTTGGTTGGGTCGATACACACCCCATGTTCACCCATAATGTACTTGAAATATTGAATTCTTTGCATTCCAAATTAGCATTTCTCCAAATTGACATACAACTTGCGTTTCCACAGGGTTCTTAGGACTTGCTCAATGTGATACAAATGTTTCACTCGGGTCTTGATGAAGATAAGGATGTCATCTATAATATACAACCAAATAAGAGTTTGAGAATGACTATAGGATATCATCCATCGTCCTCATGAATATTGTTGAAGCATTAGTCAAGCAAAAGGGCATGACCAACCACTCAAAAAGACCTTCTTTAAGTTTGAATGTTGTCTTCCATACATTAGTTTGTTCAATTGGAACCAGGTAGTCGGATCAATCTTATTAAAGAACTTGGTACCCATAAACTGGTAAAGAAAATCATCAGTCCTAGAAATCGTATAACTATATAACTATTTTTTATAGTGAATTGTTCAAAATTTTAAAATCAATACAAAATCTCCCTATTCCATTTTTCTTCGACACCAACACAATTAGACTCCAAAACATGAGAAACTCAGTCAAACGCAGCACTATTAACTTATTTAAAAAGAAAAATTAAATCATCGAATCCACCACGGCGGTCGTGATGTCTCATTCAATATTCCTTCCACATCATCGCACAAATCACTATACGATGAGTAGTTCGCACCGTGTCTCCATGTCCAACAAACATTAGTCAATGTAAACGTTCTAGTGTAGAGGCACCGTCCACCTTCACTCACATACTTTGTTGCATATTTATCTCTAAAACATTATATATGAACACTTCAAATCTGGCTTAAAAAATCTATTTCAAACTAAATTTGAAGCGAAAACAAAAACTATGCAAAGCATCCAAATTCCTCCCAAACTCACTGTCCTTCCTAGATAAGGAAACCATTTTAAATAACTTTTATTGTTAAGTAGTCTTGTAACGTGTGGCATAAATGCTCAACTAGGTGCCATCTTCTAGAGATTGCGTACTTCACAACCAGAAGATCCTACCTATTTGTCGGCAGAGCACAGGACTATGCAACATGGCACAAAGTTAAATACATCAACTTTGTAAGGATTGTGGAAAGGTTAATTTCCACTTTTATAATCTGAACAAAATTATTAATCTGGAATCATTGTAACGGTACTTGGCCACAATCATATTTTCCGCAATATCTTCCCGACAAAAGATGATTGCAAACGGTATTAATGCTTTGATCGTTTAAATCATGGGGCAAATTGGGAATATGAATACAGAACCCCATCTTATTTTTTATTTTTTAAAACAAAGAATGATGAAAATGTTCGAGGGACAAGATCTAATTTATTTTGAAAAATATTAAGCAAGAGCCGGGGAAAAGATGAATTCACTTGAACCATATCATTACTCAATGTTTATCATAAAATAATGTAACTTTATTTGGGTACAAAAATTTGGTTCTTATTCTTACTCTTTCTACAAGCTCACGATTAAAGTGAATTAGCATTTCCAATGATTTAAACCTAGTTATATATTGATGGACATGTAGAGTGTGTTTTTCACCTTTAATTTCACTCATCAATTTAACATCGAGGAAGTTATTATGGAAAGAAGGGAATTAAACTACATACGAGTAAAATCACTCAGCGACATATACCCAATACGAAGAGCCATAACAAATTGCGTCAAAACCTCTTTGTGTCGAACTTAGGTAACCATTGCTTCATGCACACATATACATTCCTCATTATTCCCAATCACATTTTAGACATTCCTCACTCTTGTTGTATACACATTGTCTTTGCCTCCATACGCATTGGTTAATCATTACATTAGATGTCAGCGCACAACCAAAAATAGATTATGGACGGGTGAATACCCAATACCAAGAGCCATAACAAACTGCGTCAAAACCTCTTTGTGTCGAACTTAGGTAACCATTGCTTCATGCACACATATACATTCCTCATTATTCCCAATCACATTTTAGACATTCCTCACTCTTGTTGTATACACATTGTCTTTGCCTCCATACGCATTGGTTAATCATTACATTAGATGTCAGCGCACAACCAAAAATAGATTATGGACGGGTGAATGAACATGGGTATCTAACATTGTCCAAATCATGACATAACCGATTTAATTCATTTTCCAACCAAATCGATCTAACTATCACGATAAGATCCACAACATTCAATGTGTTCCACTCTTGGAGACCAAATCAAAGCGACTATATATGTAATAGTTCCGGGTTGATTTTCCATGTAAATAAATTAAACCAAGGTCATGGGACATGTATTCCAAACCAAATGAGGGGATAAACACTACAGTGGACATCACTTGTGGTTTATTATTGGCTATGGAAATTGGCATTGACATTAACATTGGCAAAGGCAAAAAGGTAATATAAGAAAATTAATTAAAAGAAATAAAGGAAATAGGAAAAAAGGAAGATGAAAAAACAAGAATATGCAAGCAAAAGAAAATGTAGGAAAAATAAACAATAGGAGAGGCAGAACATTCTATGCATCTCTTAGCACTTTTGGTTATTTTTAGCTACTCTTACTCACTCTTACACACTTACACACTTAGAGCATTCTTGGAGCATTTTAGCATTCACTTGGACATTGAGGCATTCTCACTTGGATTTGGAGAGAGAGCAATTGAACAGAAGCAAGTAAAGGAATTCATGGGCAGTGAAAGAGAAGGTAAGAAAATCAACTACAATGGGAGAACATTACAGTTAACATGTTGTGTGTCATTTCCTTGTTAAGATTTGAGTGCATCGTACATGCATGTGGTTATTTGGGTACTTTGTTGTCATTAGCATGGGATTTTCCTGGATTGACAATGGTTTCAACCTTGCCTTGCCATTTCTTGGATAACCATGGTGTAGTTGGTTCATTGTTTTAATTAAGCTTTGGATGCCTGGTAGACTTTGGATCCTAGTTGAGGTGGTCTCAAGAAAATTCCTAAGGGTTAAGGGTGGAGATGGTGTTTCTTCTTGAACTTTTGACGAATGGGTGGAAATAGGAAAATTCCTTTGGGTATGGTGAAGAAGGTCAGAGGCATCCAAGTTTGTTTTCGTATTAGTGATTTCTGGACTGGTTGAGGTGAAATCACTATAGTTGGGGAATGAGGTGGTGTGGCCTCTGGATTCCCTCATTGGTTTTGCTTTGGTTTATTCCAAGTGATCCCATATTCATGCTTGGAATATGGCATGGGGGTGATTGGTTGAAAGAGAGATTTGGTTCAAACCAATCTATGGTCGGGTGGCTCATGGAAGTCCCTGACTTGGTTGGATTTATGCATATGTTAATGTCGTATTTCTTATTGAGATCAATGAGCACGTGTTCTGATTTGTTATGTGATTTTATGATTGGTTTGTCATGGTTTCATTCTGGTTAAATGTTAGTTATAAGCATGACATATTATTTTTGTATAATGTGCTCTTGTTATGAATCTTGCTTGTGGCTTGTTAAGTTATTGAAGGCTCATGTGAATGCATGGGCTAACTTGTGTTTGATGCAGCTGGTTTGAGTGGGCATTGAGCCTTCCTAATGATTTTCTAATGAAGTTAAGAACACAGTGAACAAACATGTATTCATGGCATGTAGTTACTATGTTTACCATACGCTTGACAAAATGTTTAGCATGTGTTTGGAAAATTCTTAGAAAGATATAGCCTTAGTATTTATCATATTGACTTATTATCATTTTGGACTGAATTTTCGAAAGTTATGGGTTGTTCTATGTAATTGGCATGTAGCTAGCCCTGAAAATCCAAAATTGGGTTCCTAACTGCACCCTCTGAACTGAGAGATCTCAAATGCAACTGCATGGAGGAAGGCTTGTGCGTGTGGATTGAGCTTTCCAACTACATGCATAGCTTGGCATGCTTCCAACTAGGATGTAGGGTTAGGAAAGAGAAATTTCTAACCCAGGGCAAAATCTTCAACAAATGTTGTCTGGTATCTAGGTGATGTGTTGTGTTATCACCAAAAAATTGATCATCTAGCTTAACTTACTAGATGGATCAAATTACACCATGTAAGGTCAATTTTACCATAGTAAAATTCCTTTCACTGTGATAAATTACTTAATGAATCACATTTGTTAAGTAATTTATAATTAAACCCATGAAGAATAATTAAATAAATCACTATTTATTTAATTATCTTCTAAGAATAAATAATTAAACCATTGTTTAATTAATATTCCTTGTCATATTTGATTCAGTTATGAAAAATAAACAAATAAATCATTAATTATCTTATTTTCCTCTAGGAATAATTAATTAATCACTAATTAATTATTATTCATTGTCAAGTTTGACTAAATCCCTTAGGAATAATTAAATAAATCATTATTTGTTTATTATTCCTTAATCATATTTCTTGAGATGATAAATAAATCATTTATTTATTTGTTATTTCTAAATAAAAGTTTAAATACTTTTCCCTCCTAACCAAAAATAATAAAATATTCCAAGTGGTTATTTCAAGAATGAGGTTAATAATATTTTATTATTGCTCATTATTTGAGGATAACTCGGTGTTTTGTTATAAATAGGAGGGTTTTCCATTCATTATTCACTTTTGATTATTTTCATTGTTGCACTCACTGTTGTAACTCTGATTATTATCATTGTCGCATTGCAATTTTCTTCCATTTGAGTTTCCATTGAGCTCAAACATTTTATTTGCTCAGTTTACACATTATACAGGAGAGAGACTTTGCACAAACTGAAGACGTTTGAGGATAGCCAAGAACCCATCCCATAGAGGGGGACTGGTAACATTTATTTGTTCCCTTCACAGGTGTTATAATAAAATCTATTCTTTGTATATCTAGTTTCCATTGGATTGTTGAAGTTATTATTACTATTTGATTTTACTATTTAACTATGATTGTGGCATAGATCAGGAATTTGGCAGGTTTTGTTTCTATCAATTGTTGCAGATCTACAATGTTTAGCAGCCATTTATATTGTTCAGAGTTTTTGTCATCCACAATCTTAGGTGATTTTTTTTCCGTACACCTTTGAGAAGAAAACATTATAACAAAATTGGTGACTCCACTGGTTTTTTACTTCAGATCTAGAACCTGGGTGACCTTCAGTTTTCAGCTTAGGGTTTCTTCTTTTTTCAGTCTCTTAATGTTGTTTACTAGAATAATCAAGTGCTTAGTATTTAGCTCAAAAATAAAAGTTCTCATATTGGCTTGAAAACAATATCACTGCATCCATCTTGTCAAGACGATCACAACGCAATTCGTTTCACTAAAAACGAAGTCCAAATGTAGGATAAAATGCCTGTTGCTCGTTTTCCTAAACAGCAAAAAAAATTGCAGAATGGTACAAAATGATGACATGGTCGTCCAGTCAGCAAGGGGAATCTTCTTCAGCTTTCTCACAATGGGGCTGTGATAAGTGTCACCTCCGGATTTGCCAGTGTGGTCGTGTGAAAGGGAAATTGCCTAATTGGCCTCTAAGGTGGAATTTTATTTATTTTTATAATATAATATATAATTATATATGTTATTTTATATATAATATATAATAATATAATATATATATATATATATATTATATATTAAATATTAATTCAAATCCCAAATCTGCATATTTAAAGTCCGAATTTAAGGTTCAATTAAATGTCATATGGTCCACGTTAAATACACACGTCCGAACCATATATATTAGTACAAAATGTATATGGGATGGGTAGAGGGTGGGTTTGAACTGTGACCCCCCCCTCCCAATATGAATACCTTACCATTCAACCAACAATGCATTTGTTAAAAAAAATTGCCAAGAAATTGCATTTAAAGCTACATTAAAAGTCCGACAGCGAGGGTGGTGGGAGCCAACCCTACGGCCTAGCGCCCACCCCATGCGACCTCAAGTACATGACCAAGGGCCAGGGGATAGGCACTAATCATGCTTAAATAAATAAATTCCATTTATCATTTAATTAAACTGTTGATTAAGTTGGCGGCGCACCAAATACGACGGAAATTGCAGTTTTGGTAGACTTAACTGGAGTCTCTCCAAATTTAGCAAGGATTCCTAGGAAAAAATTGAATGCAGCATAACTTGAGCAATTTTGGACCAAATTGAGATAAAAAAGAAGTGTTTTTGGCTAATTTTGACATTCTGAACACATTCGTGTAGGTATCAGGAGTCATAGAGCTTTGTAAACAACATTTTTTCCACATTCAGCTAATATAGAGGCCCAAGCCATGGAAGCTGGACCAAGGAGATGTAGCCCAGGAGGGGTGAAATCCTTCATCAAAATGCTGTGTTAATGTGTCCCTTTGATAGTTTGCTTCATTATACATGTTTTCTATTCACTGTTAGTGTTTGAAACTATTTTTCTCATGAATGTCTTGTTAAACTTAAGGAAATTTACCTGTTTGTAAGCACCAACAACTATGGAAACCTCAGCACAAAAAGCAAGAAGCAAGCACATGTTTATAAATCTGTATTTTTTATTAGCACAAAAAAACTAACCATACAAAACATATCAAGTTGGTAGCATATACCAAGGTTTAATTTCTTGCTTACTTGAGTTTGTGCAATTAGGATTTTAATGGTTGCAAAATTGTGATGCTTACAAGGCTAAAGTTGCACAGAGGAGAAGGGAAGCTATTGATTGCAAATACTAAGGTAATTCACAGAAGAAGGAGAGCCACAAGGCCACAATCTCCACCACCCAAAGTTCCAATTCCAGCTGCACTTCAAGCTCCTCAAGTTTTGCCTCCAATTGAGATTGAGGAGGTACAATCAATACAAATTTCTGAGCCTGAATCCATAGCCATTATGTCTGGAGAAAGAGAGCCTGAAGGTCCCTCTTCAAAAGAGGAAGAATTTAAGAAAGATTTATATACTTCGACTGAGAGGGTTAAAGTCCTCTATGAAAAGAGGAACACCATAATGGTTGGAGAGAGTTCTAAAGCTCCACATGGAGAAGGAAGCTCAGAGGACAAAAAAGATGAGAAGAAGGATTCCAAAGGGAATGGTGGAAAGCCACCTCCATCTCCACCATCTTCATCATCTTCACCATCTCACACAACATCATCTTCCACTACCACCACTACAACTAACCATACTCATTCCAAAACCCCAAAAGGAAAAACTCCATTACTAAAAGTAAACATAAAATTCCAACTTCCCATGTACAATGGAGAGGTGAATGCAGAAAAGTTGGACAATTGGATTCGACAGTTGAAGGTATACTGCAGAAGAAGACAACATAAAGATCCAGTTGGCTTCACTAAGGCAAGAAGGAGTTGCACTAGTTTGGTGGGAAGTAAAGACTCAAGAAGAAATGAGAATCCATGGTAAGATATTTATCACTTGGGTTGAGTTTGTGTTTGCAATTAAAATACACTTTTATCCTTTAGCCTATATGCAAAAAGCCATTATGAGTTGGCAGAATTTTAGGCAGCTTAAAGGCCAAACAATCCAAGATTATACATAGGATTTTAGAAAAAGGGCTTTGTTATTAGGAGTGAATTTGAATTCCTAAGATACATTGCTGAAATATATTGGGGGTTTACATTATTATTTGAAACATATTATCCTTATGTTTAATCCAAACAATTTAGATAAGGTATGTGTGCAAGCCACGCATCTTGAATCTAGAGGAAAGAACACTTATGAAGAGGATAGTAATAAAAAGCCACCTAAGGGTAAGAAGAAAGAGAAAGGAGAAAAATGGAAGGGAAAGAAGAATGCAAGTGTGAAGAAAGAAGGGGAGAAAATCACATGCAAACATTGTTCCAAAGAGGGACATGATGAAGCCCAATGCTGGAAATTGCATCCAGAAATGAGACCAAATAAGTTCAACAATAAAGGGAAACAGAAAACCACTACTATCACTCAAGAAGATTTAGGTTCTGAATCAGGTGATGAAAACAAAATCATTGTCATGGGAATCAAAGGAAAAAAAGATATTGCAAGCACTAGTTCACAAAACTGTAATACTATTACTACTCCAGATGAAAAGAGATGAATTGAGTTATTCCATGTTAGGGTCATATCTAAACACGCCAAGATTGACACACTCTTCAATAGTGGGTCACAAGCGAATCTAATCTCTGAAGACTTAGTCAACAGATTGAATCTTGAAGTTGTACCTCACCATAAACCATGCCCTTTGGGATGAATAACAAGAGACACCAGTTTACAGGTTACAAGAAAATGTTTGTTTAAGTTTGCAATCACTGCAAATTTTGTTGACGAAGTAGAGTTAGATGTGGTACCACTTGATCTTTCAGGTGTGTTGTTGGGTAGTCCATATTTGTATGACCAGAAAGCAGTCTTTTACCACCATGAAAACAAGTATCACTTGTTCAAGGATGGTGTGGAGTACATAGTGAGAGCCCATCGCAAAAAGATGAACATTTCTTTGGTTAATGCAAGGGAGGAAAAAAGATTAGTGAATTCAAGTAAAAGTTTAGTACTTCTCATGTTTAAGCCAAATGGCGATACTGTTTATGAAAATGTTGTTGCATGTAATGCAAGTTTAAATTCTGATTTGGTTGGTTTAGTTCATCAAAGTGATGAATTATTTCAGGTTGTGAAAGAATAATCCTTCAAGGAGAAAGAAACTTCACATGAAATATCTTTGCAGCAAGAGGTTTCTCTTTGTGATGTTAGCATGCAAGGGTTGAAAAAATTGCAAAGTGTATAAACACCAATAGAATGCAAAATTTTGTTGAACAATGGCCTCATTCAATCATCCGTTACGCCATGTTGTGCACCGATGGTTATGGTGCCAAAGAGGTATGGTAAGTATTTCAAGAAAGATGACAAAGGGAGTAGTTTTCACCAAAGAAAAGTTGTAACAAGAAGTCAGTGCAAGAATATACATAACACCAAACAAGAATGATTTGTATGGCTTTTAATTTTGTATGTTCTTTGTAGCACTTCTACTACATACATGTATTTGAATTATGGAGAAAATGAGTCATTTCTTGAATAAATTGTCCACTTGGGTGACATAAACATGTTTATAAAGTTTTCTTATGTACATGTCATCTATGAAGGAAAATTGTTTGATGTTTTGAAGATATCAAAGTACAAGTTGGGTTTCACTCCTTTGATGCATTTGGGACATGATATTGGAGGAGCTAAGTTGAAGGCAAGCCTCTCCAAGTTGGATGCCATTGTTGATTGGTCAACACCCAAGATCGTCATTTTGATAAGAGGTTTGTTGGGAGCAGCCCAATGTTGGAGGAGAGTTGTTGTTGACATTTCTTCTTTCAAAGCTTCTTGGCATGCATTTTCATGTGTGTGCAAAGTCTTCTAGTGGGGAGGCAAAAATCAAGAGGCACGTGTTGCTTCAAACCAAAAGATCAATTCAATTCTTTTTTATGCTCTTTCAAACTTGAAAGGTTCATTTGAGTTTCAGGTTTATGCAAGCAACTTCACCATCTTATTTCATTCAAAAGATTTCCATGGTGTAAAGATTAAGTTGCAGTTATCCATGCACTTTCATTGGATGGATACTTGTCAAAAATTTCACTTGGTTCAAAGGTACAAAAGAGGTATAAGTAGCAAGTTCATTGTTATGCCTTTTAGGCCTATTGGTTATGTAACTGTTGTATTCAAGCATCATTATGTTTTACATAAAAGTTATGTTCAAAAAATTTTATACTTTCAAGATGTACAATCTTGCTTCAGTCAAGAAAACCAAGTACTGAAATTTGTCATCCATTTGCATTATATTTTCTTATGTCGTCTTGGTAAGAAGGATTTTTCTTTTGATGGTGACATGGAAAAAAACCATGAGTTTCTATGAACGACTAAAGATGATGCAAGAAACAGTGCAAGATTAGCTTAAAAAGGGAAAAGACAAGTACAGGAATAGAACGGAGTCCTCAAGGCAAGTGAATGTTAATTTCCTTAGAGAGGAGCTCAAGGAAACAAATTCATTAAAAGCCAATTGGATTGAGCTTGGAAAGGTGAGAAGGTTGTATCCTCATCTACTTGTTAGATAATAGTATATTTTGATCACTCCCCCCAATGTCAAGATGACAAACTCCATGGGCCATATCCTTTACTTGTCGTCATCCTTGAGTTCCTCCCAGGTAAACCTTTCTGAGGTTTTTGCATGCGCTTCTATTAAACCTCTTTCGATAGAATCTTAGGTCTCAACATCTATAGATCCTCCATCTACCAACTCGTTATCTACTATTCCAGATAATGTGTATGTGAACCTTCTCTCTCAAGCTGATGCACCAAGTACCGCCATCGCATCATGCAGTCAATCTTCCTCCCAGCCACCCATCTTCCATTCTGATGAGGACATCATGGAAGCTATGTCTACCCCTAATTACCATCTCACTTAGGCAAGGGGGCATATATTTTGGAGGATTATAAAAGACATATCCTTCCTAATTCTCCCAATGCACTCTACCTCAAGAATTATCGCTCATATCATATCCCTTTGATTTGTGTTTCATTATTTCTGTCATGAAGTTAGGTAGGTTGCATCATCTCATCTGTTGTCTTTTTCACCTTTCAGATGGATCCATCATCCACATTGTATATTGGTCATGTCGACGGTGCGAGTCACTTCTCCAAGACCAAGGCCAATAATGATCTTTCTCTTGCTAAAAATACTTCCCCTGACATGTACTAAAGTTGCAATAAAAATTTCCAGGTTGTTGGACACATGAATTTGTTGTTGTTCTACTCATCCTCTTGGAGCCCATATCTCCTTGCAACATGAAAGAGGTTACACAAGCTATATCAATGACTCACAACCAAACCCATGACTAATGAAAAACATGAAAGTATAAGGCTTATAATGGTAATATAGGGATATATCAATGCACTCAAGGGTGCATACAAGGTTGTAATAAATACTCCCCTGAATGCATGCCTAAAATAAGTGACTCTTCCTATACATACCTAACACAAGTATTATTCAACCAACAAACCAAATGAAAAACAAGAACATGCATGGTTGAAACTACATGCTCTTCCACTCATGAAAATAACATATGGATCTATTACAAAAATAATGAGTGAGACCAAGATGAAAGAGAAATACAACCCTTGAAACCCTAATTGCATGCACAACTCCCCCTAAGCTCATCTACCTCTAATAGGCAAGCTAATCATGTGAACCTAATTGTGCTAGTAGAATCTTGGTCATGCCCTGCTACGACTGCCACTCATCTACATCACTTCTTCATGCTTCTGTATTGCTGCCATGTGCTCCCTGTGAGACCATATGTGCCTCACATTTTTCTTTTGCAGTATTTTGTGAATAAATATGAAATCAATGGATTGTGGATGGGACTAACTTCTATTATTAAAAATATGAAGAGGATGAGATTGACTTCAATCTCTTGCTTTTGGCTACACTTCCCTTCAACACATACACATTATTTGGGGTCCTAGCTCCTTTCACAATCACTCTCTTGGATTTTTTTATTTTTTATTTATTTATTTATTTATTTTTATGCAACACCCTTTCGAGTTGAAGATCACTTCTCTGCCTCCATCAACCATCTGGCTCATGCTCAAGATATTGTGCTTCAATCCTTCAATCAACAACACATCAAATGCATTAGTCTTCTTATCACCAAGATTGGCCTTACCTTTTCCCAACAACTTACCAGATGTATTGTCTCCAAGAGTAACATGGTCATCTTTGATTGTATTCAGATAGAGGAATCTACTCCTATCCTCTAACATATGATCGGAACATATGTTACCTATATATTATCTATCATCATCTTCTTCAATTATGCATAGAACAATTCCACACTTCACTTTCTATTCCTCCTTCTTCTTCCATATCGTGGTAGGCTTCTTCTTGGCATGCACATTCTCCTCTAATTTTCTGATAGGCCTACGCTGGGTTAGCTACTCCTTTTTCCTAATTTCCTTTGAAGAACCAAACAAATTACAATATTTGGCCATGTAGCCAAATTTGTTATAAGCATAACATCTCACATGATCAAGATATGAGGCTAGAGGATCAAAGCCTCTACTTTTTACACCAGATCTCTTCCTTGCATTGATCATGTTTCCATTCCATGCATGAGATCTGTAATCAATTGCCTTGTGGCCAAACCAGTTACATGAAAAATAAATCATAAAATGCATTAGTATACCTTGTTGGTTAGATCTGAAAATTTTTCTTGTCCAAAGTTATGACAGGTGTAACACTCTACCTCATCCTATTGGAAACTAGCTCACTATTGAGAGGGGGGTGAATCAGTAGTGATGGCCTTTATGTCAATTTTAAACTTTTTTCCAAATTATAATTTTTCCACACACATCCACAATATTAGTTGATCAAAACATAAAAGCAACAACAATATAAAACATAGTAATCATGAAGAACATCAACACAAACATGCACACATGAAGTCTCAAGTATTTATGGTGGAAACCCTTTTGGGAGAAAACCACCTTGCTGCTACTTTGTGCTGCTCAATTCTTTTATTATTTTGCTAAAAAATGTGTACATGGATTAGCTTACACCCATAATCTAGAAGACTTGTCTTCCTTCACATTATGTTGGCACCTATCAGTTGGGAAGTTTGTTTCTCTCACATATCTACGGAAATCTATCTGTTGGAAGCCACCACGGCCAAGGATCCTTGCCCAACTACGATTGGACTATCCAACATTGATTGGATGGAGAAATTATTTCCTTTACTAATTCCACTGAATCACTATCTACTTTGAAGCCTCTATACGTTCACTTCTACCATGTAAACCACATTTCATACATTTTCAAACTAGGCTCTCAAATCTGCTCAACATGAGCAACCCAACAACACCATCATTCTGCAACACAAAATCTAAATCAAAAACTTTGCCAAGAGGAGGGAAATTCTACTATTCTTCTCACACAAAAACTCTTCTCTCTAACATACCACAAGTTGGCTATTCTCTTCCACCTCCAACACATCAACTCTAAATTGTATTCTTAATTATATCTTTGATTTATGCATGCAACACTTTGATAAAGCACTACAAAAATATGTGAACAGTTGTTGCAATCTCTACTCACTCTCAATTCCCTCACAATGGAATGCTCTCACACTCTAAGGAATACCAACCAAATGAACTCAAAGCATTTCTCTATTTAATATTTTCTGAGATGGTTAACTCAATAAATTCTACAAGCTATGGAGCACTCAACAATTATTTTCACACTTCTCAATTTTATCAGATCAACTCCTTAACTTGATCAAGCCACTCTCTCCACTAAATCAAATTTATGATCAAGAACATCGTCGTAATACCAAAATTAGCTAAGATGCATGGGAATCCAAAGAAATTCTAGCTAAACTCTCAACCGCATGCATAAGACTACTGGATCTTGGTTGCAATCGCATGGATAATCCTTCTTCCCAACAGTTGGAGCCCTTAAACTGCATGTACAAGTTTAGCTCCACGCGGTTAGGGTAGATGATGGGAGAAAACCAATCAAATAGTCTAAGATCCTACCCAAACTTCTTCCAAATCTTGACAAGAGTTTGTAGGACCTTTGGAAGCCATTATCACATCTGCAACACTTTACCATATCATTACCACATCACCATCATCATCATCAGTCAAACTAGGTTGACTTGGATTCCAACCAACAACTATACTAACACCTGGGCCATCAACCTACTCCAAAACATTTATGTCATTACTATGTAGTTCCAAAACATGTCAGACATCCTCCACCATATGTACAACCAATTCAAGAATCCTCCATCACTTGTAGATCCTCTCAAAACCCTATTTATCATATCATCAACATGAGAACCTGATATGGGACATCAAGGCATAATTAGAAAGGCTCCTTGACTCTAACTCCTGTAACAACGTCATGAAAAAAAGGTAACAATTGTAGCAACATAATGAAAAAGGAAGTCATCACATCTCTACTTTTTACTAGTCATGCAACACCTCTACACAACTAATCATCATGGAAAGTGGAACACACCACCATCCAACTCTATCCAACAATATCATCACAAAAAAAAGATCATGAGGGTCATGACATCCTCTAATCACACTCTGTATGAAACACCTGTAAATCACAACTTCATCCTCACATCCCCATGCTGGTATACATGCCAAAACCAATCCAACACATCATCCATGTACAAACCACCTGTAACCAAACATACATGTGCTAACAATCTCTCCTGAATCCCATGCTACCGGGTTTACATCAATCCCAACCAAAAACACATCTGCAACACTGCAACACACATCAATGCCATACATCCATGAAAGGAGTAAAGGGGTTGTTTCTTCTCCTTCAAAATATGCTAGATCTGCTACAATTTTCTCTTGGAGAAAATAGTCTTCTTGTCATATCTACTCCTCTTGGTACATTTCTCAGTTGTTAGATATGTTTCTTACTTCCTCTCTTGTTGCTCATATTGTTTCCATTATTTGTTATAGGCTTCTTAGGTGTCACATTATTGTTTTCACATACTGAATTCTCCCTTATGAAATCCAAGACAAAATCTAAACGAGGGACATCTTTGACTACTAAGAATTTTTTCCAAGTCCTTGGTGCTCTTCTCCTACTTCAACTAATTGTCTTTCTATTTTAGTTGCTTCCTCATGGAGAGCACTTCAGCTTCAAGATTTTCAACTTTGACCTCTCTTTATTTTTGTTGGTTGCTCATCACATCTTCAAATCTTTTAGCTTCTTCCAATTGGGTCTTTACGCTGAGGATTTCTTCTCTCAGCCCATTCTCCTTCTCATCAAAGATCTGTAGTAATACTGATCTCTACACACAATTTTCAACCTCCCTACTTGATCCAGGTTAAAACAGGAATGCAAAAAATGATAGATATAACCATAAATACAGAGATGTAGTATAAATAATACTTCATTCATTAATGTAAAATACTAAAATATGCTTACAAATAAAAATGGAAATAAACTAGCTTGAGTGATGGTAGCTTATCTCTGAGGAGAGATGTGGTAGCTACATGCCTCTGAATTGTGTTACAATGAGGCTTGAAGACCTATTTATTGTTGAAAAACAATGGAAAACCCTAAACATCCAAAAACCTAACCCTAGGAGATGAAGCACCAAACTGTGGGCTCTGTTTGGGTAAGTTGGTACATCAACTTCCCGGGGTCGTAACATTCACATACGATCTCTGTTTGACGCACACAACACCTCGTTAGAAATATCTATCTGAGGACTACAACTTTTGAATAGGAAACATCAGTACATTAGCCATTTTGACCCCCATTTTCCCCCAAAAAATCGTCGTTTAGGGCCTCAAAATGACTCTGGAAGTTTAGGACCCGAAAAAACTACCAAAGATAGTAAATTGTGCTACAATTAAGGAAACTGAAAAACTGAAAGAGACAGCTGTGGGGGTCCAAGTGGGATAGGTGGGTGGCCACCAACATCCACCAGGATCACTACTTCAATATATATCTTATCTATTACAACCATGGCTGGCTCAAGTTCAACTTTAAGCACTATTATGTCATCATCATAACTAATCATATCTGAATGGCTAGCATCAAGTCTATCTAATGCATAACTTAGAAATAACTCACCATCATCATTACCTTCATATCTACCTTGCTACAATACATATAATTCTCTTGAGCCTTTGTCTTCTAATTTATCCTCATGACAATCTGTTTCTCCATTCACATTAGAGGGATGAATCTCATCGGACTAAGACTATTTCTTCTAAGAGACCTTATTTTTATTTTTCTTTTTATTCTTTGTCTCTCCATTCTTTCTGTTGTTATCTCCTCTGTTATCTCAAAATCAGACCCTGGAAGGCTGCAGACCAGGAAGACTTCAAGTAACTGTTTCAAACCTACTTTAGGCTGAGGCTTAGCCTCCTCAACCTGAGAGGGTTCTCTCTAAATGGATTAATGATTTTGATTAAAGATAAGATGGCTAACTCTTTCAGAACAACAGTGAAAAATATGAATGGTGGAAACACATTTAACAGCTATCCATTGGGCTTATGGAGTCAACAATACCTCAATATAACAATGAACTCAACCTTACATGGAAGTCAGGGCATTCAGCATTCAAACATTCAGAATACAAACTCATATAGAACCACACAGTCAGTTTATAAATGTATACAGGAAGTCAGAGCACATTCAATGAATTCTGAGTGATTATACATCCATAACACTGCAAGAATTAGGGAAAGGACAACATCACATATTCTGAACATAAACAATCCCTCACGAATCCTGAGAAGTAAAGACAAACATGTATTACTGAAACTGAGTCTTACATAAGCCAAATACAAGGTTTTTCATAAAATTTCCAACCCTTTGTACATTGATGCTTCAGCTATATATAGGGCTCTTTACATAACTTGGATTCCTCCTCAAGCATGAGGGAAATTCGAATTCGTCCTACTATGACACCTAATGATACTTAAAACTAACTATTAAATGCAAATGACACCTAACTAGGAGTCCTAGAGACCTAATACAACTAGGAGTGTAACTCCTTATTATGATTACAACAACCATATCTAAACATTTAAAGCATTATTTGACACCTAACTCTCCATGAAGTCGAATTTGATTAAGCCTCCCACGTGTTCATCTAACTGCTGAAGACAAACCCTAGAAATTAGGGAAAATGTTTCCCTGTTTTTAGGGTTTAGGATCCCTGAAAATAGCACGTGAGACAGAGCCTTTATCTCTTCATGCATGACACATTTTACAAAACTGAAGGAGGTTTTTGTAGCCCATGTTGTCCAGAAAAAAAACCTCTCCTGGGTTTTTAAAAAATTTCTCCAGTTGTCTAGAAACTGTCCTTGAAAAACACGTGGCAAACAGGAAAAATCCGTTTTCTGAAAGACTGCACCTACAGCAGTTTTGTAGCGCAACTTTGGTCACCCGTTTCTCCCAGCTCAGAATGAATTTGAGGAAACTGAAGGAGGCTTTTTTGAATCAGTCAATTCTGAACAAAAACCTCTCTTGGTGTTTTGAAACATTATTCCTACCGCCCAAAATAAGTCTTTGAAAAACAGTTGTCAAACAAGAGATGAAAAACTGCACCTACAACAGTTTTGTAGCGCAACTTCAACCATAAATTCCTCCCACCTCAGAATGAATTTGAAGAAACCGAAAGCGGTTTTTGTATTGCAGCATGTTAGGAAGAAAAACCTCTTTCATTTTGAAAAATGGAGTTCTCAGCTGCTCAGGAAAGCTTCTGTAAGTTGACTAGTAAAAACAATTTTTCTCTGCTAAAACAGGTTGCTACAGGGGTTTCGTAGCGCGCTGCGAAAACAGTTAGAGTGAGTTTTTAACTATGAAAACCTTGAGACAAGTTTGACACATGGAATGTTAGGTGATGTGGGACCAGTGATGGGCAAGAACGGAGTGTTGACCCTATTTGACCATACCAAAAAGACTCTTATATAGATCTTAGACACGGAAATAACCATGGAAAGAATAGACCAAGACTAACATGAATGCTTTGGAATCAAACTGATGTCAAAACACATGGTGAGGCTTTTAGGACATGGAATGAGGCTATGAAACTTTATTTGAATATGGACATGAGACTCTAACCCTATGAATTAGACTCTAAAACATAAAAATGACTTCACCATGACTTGACCATGACTGATACAAGAATTGAGAAACCATGTAAGTTGTCCAAATTCTTTAAGGAAGTTTTACAGTGATAACATCCTCCATACCAGATTTGCAATTTGACACATATATCCTTTGCAGATGTCGATTTCACTTTCTTCTCCATATCTGCATTGTGAAAATTGTGATAGATCATACACTTTGCTTAGGAATTCTACTGGTGCACTTTTTTTGTGAGGGGATATTTGCCATAACCTTCACATACCAACTTCCAAACATTAGATCCACACACTGATAACTCAGACTAAACTTTGTTTTCCATAATTGGTAGCTTGTAGCCCTGAGCAGTGACACTTCTTGATGATCCATTCAATTTTGTTTTTCTTCAAAATTTTACTAGACCTGTCTTATAGCAGTCAAGTTGCTCCTAAACACACCAACTATGATACCAATTGTTGGGAGTTTGGCAATACTAGGGGGGCGGGGTGGGGAGAAGGGAAAATTAGTATTGTACTAATGGATCAACTTGTACAATTTTTAACCATTTCTTTACAAATCAATGAATCATCAATTTATTAGCCAACACTACAATATATTATCAGGACATAACTCATGCATGAACTAGATCATTTAAGCAACATAAAGAACATGAAGTCACATAAACATAAGAGAAAAAACTAACACATCAAGTAAACATCATCAATCACATGAGACACTAGATGTTAGGAGGAAACCCTTCTGAGAGAAAAACCTTCGACTGCTTCCTCATCTTATTATTTTTATTTTGAACCTTCTTCTTTACATCAATGCCAACACATCCATGAAAGGAGCAAAGGGGTTGTTGCTTCTCCTTCAAAATGTGCTAGATCTGCTACAATTTTCTCTTGGAGAAAATAGTCTTCTTGTCATATGTGCTCCTCCTGGTACATTTCTCAGTTGTTAGATATGTTGCTTACTTCCTCACTTGTTGCTCATATTGTTTCCATTATTTGTTATAGGCTTCTTAGGTGTCACATTATTGTTTTCACATACTGGATTCTCCCTTATGAAATCCAAGAAAAAATCTAAACAAGGAAGATCATTGACTACTAAGATTTTTTTCCAATTCCTTGGTGCTCTTTTCCTGCTTCAATTGTTATCTTTCTATTTTAGTTGCTTCCTCACGGAGACCACTTTAGTTTCAATATTTTCAACTTTGACCTCTCTTCATTTTTTTTGGCTGCTCATCACATCTTCAAATATTTTAGATTCTTCCAATTGGTTCTTTAAGTTGAGGATTTCTTCTCTCAGCTCATTCTCCTTCTCATCAAAGATATGTAGTAATATTGATCTCTACACACAATTTTCAGCCTCCCTACTTGATCTGGATTAAAACTGGATCGCAACAAATGAAAGATATAACCATAAATATAGAGATGTCGTAGAAATAATACTTCATTTCATTAATGTAAAATACTGAAATATGCTTACAAACAGAAATGGAAATAAACAAGCTCGGGCGATGGTAGCTTATCTCTAAGGAGAGATGTGGTGGCTACATGCCTATGAACTGTGTTACAATGAGGCTCGAAGGCCTATTTATTGTTGAAAAACCATGGGAGTCCCTAAACATCCAAAAACCTAAACCTAGGAGATGAAGCGCCAAATTATGGGCCCCGTTTGGGTAAGTTGGTACATGAACTTCCCAGGGTCGTAATTTTGGCATACTATCTCTGTTTGACGTGCACAATACCTCGTTAGAAAGATCTATATGAGGACTACAACTTTTAAATGGGAAAAACTAGTAAATAACCCATGTTGGCTCCCGCTTTCCCAAAAAAACGTCATTTAGGGCCTCAAAACGGCTCCGGAAGTTTAGGACCCGAAAAAACTGCCAAAGATAGTAAATTGTGCTACAATTAAGGAAACTGAAAGAGACATTTGTGGGGGTCCAAGTGGGATAGGTGGGTGGCCACCAACATCCACCTAGATCACTACTTCAATAGACATCTTATCTATTACAACCTTGGCTAACTCAAGTTCAACTTTAAGCACCATTACATCATCATCATAACTGATCATATCTGAATGGCTAGCATCAAGTCTATCTAATTCATAACTCATAAATAACTCACCATCACCATTACCTTTAGATCTACCTTGCTACAACACATAATTATCTTGAGCCTTTGTCTTCTAATTTATCCTCATGACAATATGTTGCTCCATTCACATTAGAGGGATGAATCTCATCGGACTAAGACTATTTCTTTTGAGAGACCTTATTTTTATTTTTATTTTTATTCTTTGTCTCTCCGTTGTTGCTTTTTTATCTCCTCCATACAAGATCTGCAATTTGTCCCATATATCCTTTGCAGATGTCAGTTTCACTTTCTTCTCCATATCTACATTGTGAAAACTATGATAGATCATACACTTTGCTTAGGAATTCTACTGGTGCACTTTTTTTGTGAGGGGATATTTGCCATAACCTTCACATACCAACTTCCAGACATTAGATCCACACATTGATAACTCAAACTAAACTTTTTTTTCCATAACTGGTAGCTTGTAGCGCTGAGCAGTGACACTTCTTGATGATCCATTCAATTTTGTTTTTCTTCAAAATTTTACCAGACCTGCCTTCTAGCGGTCAAGTTGCGCCTAAAGACACCCACTATGGTACCAATTGTTGGGAGTTTGGCAATACTGGGTGGGCGGGGTGGGGAGAAGGGAAAATTAGTATTGTACTAATGGATCAACTTGTACAATTTTTAACCATTTCTTTACAAATCAATAAATCATCAATTGATTAGCCAAAATTACAATATATTATCAGGAAATAACCCATGCATGAGCTAGATCATTTAAGCAACATATATAACATGAAGTCACATAAACATAAGAGAAACAACTAACACATCAAATAAACATCTTCAATCACATGAGACACCAGATATTAGGAGGAAAACCTTCCGAGAGAAAAACCTTTGACTACTTCCTCATCTTATTATTTTTATTTTGAACCTTCTTCTTTACACATATGCTAACACATCCATGAAAGGAGCAAAGGGGTTGTTGCTTCTCCTTCAAAATATGCTAGATCTTCTACAATTTTCTCTTGGAGAAAATAGTCTTCTTGTCATATCTGCTCCTCTTGGTACATTTCCTAGTTGTTAGATATGTTGCTTGCTTCCTTTCTTGCTACTCATATTGCTTCCATTATTTGTTATAGGCTTCTTAGGTGTCACATTATTGTTTTCACATACTGGATTCTCCCTTACGAAACCCAAGACCAAATCTAAGCAAGGGAGATCTTTGGCTACTAAGAATTTTTTCCAAGTCCTTGGTGCTCTTCTCCTACTTCAACTGAATGTATTTCTATTTTAGTTGCTTCCTCATGGAGACCACTTCAACTTCAAGATTTTCAACTTGGCCCTCTCTTTCTTTTTGTTGGCTACTCATCACATCTTCAAATATTTTAGCTTCTTCCAATTGGTTCTTTAAGCTGAGGATTTCTTCTCTCAGCTCATTCTCCTTCTTATCAAAGATCTGTAGTAATATTGGTCTCTACACACAATTTTCAGCCTCCCTACTTGATCCGGATTAAAACAGGAAAGCAAAAAATGACATATAATACCATAAATACAGAGATGCAGTAGAAATAATACTTCATTTCATTAATGTAAAATACTTAAATATGCTTATAAACATAAATGGAAATAAACTAGCTCGGGCGATGGTAGCTTATCTCTGAGGAGAGATGTGGTGGCTACATGCCTTTGAGTTATGTTACAATGAGGCTCGAAGGCCTATTTATTTTTGAAAAACAATGGAAAAACCTAAACATCCAAAATCCTAACCCTAGGAGATGTAGTGCCAAACTATGGGCCCAATATGGGTAAGTTGGTACATCAACTTCCCGAGTCGTAACTTTGGCATACGATCTCTGTTTGACGCACACAATACTTCATTAGAAAGATCTATCTGAGGACTACAACTTTCGAATGGGAAAAATCGGTATATGAGCCATGTCGGCCCCCATTTTCCTAAAAAAAAAAAAAAGAAGTCATTTAGGGCCTCAAAACGGCTCCAGAAATTTAGGACCCGAAAAAACTACCAAAGATAGTAAATTTTGCTACAATTAAGGAAACTGAAAAACTGAAAGAGATAGTTGTGGGGGTCCAAGTGGGATAGGTGGGTGGCCACCAACATCCACCTAGATCACTACTTCAATAGATATCTTATCTATTACAACCATGGCTGACTCAAGTTCAACTTTAATCACCATTATGTCATCGTCATAACTGATCATATCTGAATGGCTAGCATCAATTCTATCTAATGCATAACTCAGAAATAACTCACCATCATCATTACCTTCATAGCTACCTTACTACAACACATATAATTCTCTTGAGCCTCCTATTCTTGTGGAGAAAACTTCATACATTTTCAAACTAGGCCCACCAAACTTAACTCAAACATTTGTATGCCACATTTCATCTATTTTCACGTTGAACCCATGTAATATTCTTTGCTCAATATCGACATGAAAACATCGCTCTACAATACAACTATCACTCAATAACCAAATTTTCTCAATACATTAGCCAACTCAAAAACCTCATTTTCTGCTCAACAATAATATTAGCAACCTAACAAAACCCTCACATCACACCTCATTCACTTGGAAATACATCAAAACCTAACAACAAATCTACAAGCACCCCAAAAACATACATGACACAATACATCTCTCAACAACGTTTTGACCAATGATATTATTACATTACAAGTCTCATCAGTAACATCCTCTCTGTAAACATTCAACATCAACACAATATATATGGCATACATAACATATAGACTCAGCTACAGACAGTGATACAACAACAATATATTGACAACCTCAAATCCATTCACCCCTGCAACAAACATTGTTAGCAACACAATGACAAGATACTGCAACAACATATTACTCAATCTTTGAACATAAATCTCTATCACTAGAGCAATACATTTTCTAGAAGTATATTATTTTGACTAAAACTTTGACTTTGCATAATATTAAGGCTTCCATAGATTTTAATGCTCAAGTATATATCAGGTTTGGATCTCTCATGCACATTGAGCTTCATGGGAACACACCAATTGTAATGTATGATCAAATCATTAAGTCAAATCACATTCTCCATCAATCTAGATCCAAGTTCAATTAACACACCTCAGGTTGATCCATAATATGGTTATTACATAGGAGTACAATTACTCTACTATAGTTACCCAATGTAGAGTGTTATAACAAACTTCTTCATAACCTCTCTCCATCCAAATTAGGTATCATTGCTTCATGCACACACATGCATTCCTCAATAGCCCCAATCAGGTCTTATACCTTCCTCACTCTCCTTCTATATTCACTTTCTTTTCCTCCATACACATTGGTTGATCATTACACTTGTTGCCAATGCATAGTAAAAAACAAACTCTGGACTTGTGACTGCACAAGATATCTAACATTTCCCAGATCATGACATAACCGATTTAATTCATTGTCCAACCAAATCAAATTAGTCATCATGATCAAATCCACAACATTCAATGTGTTCCACTCTTGGAGACCAAATTTAAGAGATAAGAGGTGACCAGATCAAGGGATTAACTAAGATTGAATTAAGTTGTCAACTATGATGAGATCAAAAAATTAATTAACTCAAATTACTATCATATCAAACAAAACACAAAGACCATATCAAGGCAATAATTAACTTTTGCATTGATTACAATCTATCACACCCTTGGAGATCTTAACAAAACATTAATTCGATCAATTAACTAGAGCAACAAGTGTAGACCAATTCAATTGAAAGTTCTCACGTTCTCACTGAACTCCTTGGGAAAATCTGCTAGTTTAGCCTGAGGTTTTCCTTTTTCTTTCACCTATAGGCACGAACATTGATTTTGCATCCTTAATATAGGCTACAAATGTTGATTCTCAACTAGCAATTTGGGCGACTAGTCTTGCAAATGCTAATATGCAAACCATTAACGACATTCGCACCATAAAAGAGGGAAACACTAAAAATCTTTGCCCTGATATGCAATTTCATTCAACACAACATCATTGCACCTGCAATTAACATGTTGACCACTTGTAAGACAACTACATAACTCAGATCATCATTCAAGCTCATCTAGCCTATTAACATAAATGCCAAGCTAGATGGTTCCATGGTTCACATCAATGCCAACATCATGTTACCAATAGATCATATCCTTCCCTAGATTATAATGCTTCCATTATCAGCATACTTGCATGATGGAGTACATCTCCTTGTCATAGGTAGGGTATTTCTGAACAATATCATAGTGTTTCACTATGACAGGCCATCGAATGTGGTTGTTGAATTAAGACTCAACTGATTGCATAGTCAAAGGCATTTCTCTCATTCTTAAATGGTTGTTGAGAGTTTGGCAGAGTGAAGATTGGTGTAGAGCAAAGGCGGTATTTCATATCCTCAAATGATTTATGTTTTGACTCAAACTAGGAAAACTTTGTTTTTGCTCCACCCTTGGTCACTTGACTCAAGGGTCAAGTGATATGAGAGAACCCCAACACGAATCTTTAGTAGAAGTTAACAAGGCCTAAGAAGCTACAAAGCTCTATTAGAGTCGGCGGGGCTAGCCAATTCCAAATGACTTGAATCTTGGGTGGGTCCACACGCACCCCATGCTCATCCACAATGTACCTCAAATATTGAATTATTTGCACACCAAATGAACATTTTTCCAAATCGACATACAACTTGAGTTTTCGTTGGATGCTTAGAACTTGTTGAACGTGGTACAAATGTCTCGCCTAGGTTCTACTAAAGTTGAGGATGTCATCAAAATATACGACCACAAAATAATTTGTGAACAACCACAAGATATCATCCATCATCCGCATGAATGTTGTTGGAGCATTAGTCAAACCAAATGACATTGAACATTGAACATTGTCTTCCATACATTAGTTTATTCAATTGAACATTGTCTTCCATACATTAGTTTATTCAATTGAAACTTAGTAACAGCTTGACTTCGAATCAATTTTATTAGTTTATTCAATTGAAACTTAGTAGCAGCTTGACTTCAAATCAATCTTATTAGTTTATTCAGTTGAAACTTAATAACAGCTTGACTTTGAATCAATCTTATTAAAAAACTTTGACGCCTTTAAACGAATCAACAATATCATCCATCTTAAAAATCATGTACTTACTTTTTATAATAATTTTATTAAAACTTTATAATTATTACACATCTCCCTGTGTTATTTTTCTTCTACACCGAACATAATTGGACTCTTGAAACTTCAGAAACTCACTGACATGAGGAGTCAATTAAATGTGGCATTTTCAAATGAAATCATGAATATGACGTTTTAACAAAAACAAAAACAAAAATCATCGAATCCACCAGGGCGGCCGTGATGACTCCTTCCACATTACCACACAAAACTCCACCAGGGCGGCCGTGATGACTCCTTCCACATTACCACACAAAACACTAAACGATGAGTGGGTCACACCTTGTCTCCATGTCCAAAAAAACGTGAGTCAACGTAAACGTTTTTAGTGTAGAGGCACCGTCCACATCACAATTCAGGTTTTCTACCCTTCACTCACATACTTTCTTGCATATTCCTCTATAAAATCGTTATATATGTACACTTCAAATCTGGCCTAGAAATATATATATATGAATCCAAATTTGGAGCAAAAAATTCGAGAGGACAAAGTGTCAAACAGTTAGAAGATTTTTTGGGGAGTTTGAATGCAAAGCATCTAAATTAGTGCCGTACTTAATGGCTGAATTTCCGAGAGGAGAAACAATTTTAAATAACTTTTATCGTAAAGCACTCTTGTAACCTGAAGTATATATGCTCGGAGGAGTAGTATATCAAGGCGGAGGAATTGTCTTGGTTAAAGTGGTTGAAATTTGAGTAAAAATATTTCAAATTTTTTTGTAGAGACTGTGTTTGAGTGTTTCTGATGGTGGAAATAGATTCAGCACTATCAAAAAGGTCTAAGACATCTAAAATTTTGAAATTTAACAACTATGACTTAGATTTATAAAAATCCTTATAGAATTTTCTCTAAATATAACCGGAATTTCCATAACTTTCCAAACAATTCCTCTAACCAATTAAACTAAAGCTATATGCTCAAATAAATACCGTCTTTTACACATTGGGTACTTTCGCAACAAAAAGTCCCTGCCTCTTTCTGCCCATAGCACAAGACTTTGCAACATGCCACGAAGTTCATGTAAATACATAAACTTTGGAAGAAATGTGGAAAGGTTGATTTCCACTTTTATTATTTGAAAAAATAATTATTCTGGAATCACTGTAACCGTACTACTGTAACCGTACTTAGCCGCAATATCTTGCCCAGAAAATATTATTGCAAATGGATCTAATGCTTTGATTGTTTAAAGCAAAGCATGGTACAAGTTGGGAATAATGAATACATAGCCCCATCTTATCTTTTAAAACAAAGAATGATGGAAAAGTTCTTCCGAATGTGAAAGACGCACACTTTCCAGCGATAATACCCGATTAATTCTGAAAAGTATTAAGCAACAGCTGTAAAAAAAATAATTCACTTGAACCATATCATTACTCAATTTTTATACTAAAATAATGTCACTTCGATATGGGAACAAAACCATATCATTACACAATTTTTATAATAAAATAATGTCACTCTGATATGGGAACACAAGGTTGGTTCTTATTCTTTCTCTCTGTACATACTCATCATTAAATTGAGTTAGCATTTCCACCTATATATATTTGACATATATGCTTTGTTTTCCGCATTTAACATCATTAAACAACTCAACATCGAAGTTACCATGGTAAAAAGTGAATAATTCACTTGAACCATATCATTACTCAATTTTTATACTAAAATAATGTCACTTCGATATGGGAACAAAACCATATCATTACACAATTTTTATAATAAAATAATGTCACTCTGATATGGGAACACAAGGTTGGTTCTTATTCTTTCTCTCTGTACATACTCATCATTAAAGTGAGTTAGCATTTCCACCTATATATATTTGACATATATGCTTTGTTTTCCGCATTTAACATCATTAAACAACTCAACATCGAAGTTACCATGGTAAAAAGTGAATGAAACTTCCTGTTTTTTTAATTAGAAATGAGGCTTGGAATATAAAAGTTGAATTTGGAGAGTTTTAGTTGTGTTTAATTTGATATGCTGTGATGTTTGCAATATTATAATTTTGGTATTGTTTTTAGGGTGATCTTTTGGATTTTTTAGTGTTGGAATTTGGTGGAAAATTTTAAGGTGAAATCTTGAGATTAAAGCTTGATTTAAGTGGTTTAATAAGTGATCATTGTTTTAATTTGTATGTATTTAGTAAAGTATATAAGTTTCTTTTATTTAAGAAAAATCACTTTTAATTCTTATCAAAATACTCTAAATTACACTTTTTATTAAAAAACAATTCAAATTTTTTTGGAGCACTTTGGACATGAACTTCAAAGATAGGGAACTTCTAAGCATATACTAATAATGTCTAGATATAACAACCATGTAATAAATACAACACATTTCCAACATAGATGCCATTTACAACAATAATTATGTATTTTGTTGTTAAAATGTATTGTGCTAGGTGCCATTTTGACATTTGAGGAGACTTCAAATATTTGTCTTTAATACTTTGGAATCACAGCTTGAAATTTTTAAAATATATTTTTTCATTATATTAAATATCTTATTTATTTTTAATAAATCCAATTATCGAAATCAAATTCACCCAAGTCAACTTGAGTAATCTAACTTTAGCTAATATGATATGAGTTAGTTACAACACATAGGAATCATTGGTTTTTGCATTCATTATATTTCTATTTGAATGTTGTATAAAAGCCACCACCATAACCTATTGTTAATTTCCAGCTACAACATTGTATGGGAACCTAAATTCATTTACATATGTCTTAATAAGATTAAACTATGTTTTGTGTTTGAGTCATCAATGGAACACGTTTGCATGATATTTCATGCAACCATATATTTCAATATATTGATTATTACTTTTTCATAATTGGACACAAAAATCATTATTTAATGTGAGATGGTTAAGAATATTTAAACAAAGAAACATGTTATACTTCAAGTGCTATATACATTTGTAAACATATATGGAAGTTTGAATCTTGCCCTATGGTTGAGTGTTGTTTTTGAAAAAACTACCAAAATATAGACATCTTCTCATTCACAAATAGAGTGATCAAGCCTTGAAAGTAGATTTAGAAACAAAGTTTTCTTTGTTGGTCATGCGGTTAGAATGTAGGCATGAACTTGTCAAATTGTTGAGATTGTAGAGTTTGGTTCTCTTAATAGAGAATAAATAACTATATACAATGAGAACAATTGATTTTAGAATATAGAGATATATTCATAGACATAATTAGAGCTTGAAGCCAAGACAAAGAGCCATGGTGAGAGCTATAACCAAGCTGCTAGAGTTAAGAGTCATGTTCTAAAGAAGTAGACAAGAGGCATATTAACAAAATCACTTGGTTTCCTTAAAATTTGTCGAAAACCAAAAGATTGTTAAAGGGGAAATGTGATATAGAATAGATAAAAAAATAAATAAAAAATGTAATGGGGACTTAGCTCCTATAAAAAATTGACAAAAATTGAGAGTTTGAACAATAATAATCACATCTTGAAACACAAGAAGGAAAGAATTAACAAAACTTTAAAGTCAAACAATGTTAGCAAAGAACAAAATTAAAGAGTAGATTTAGAGAATGGGAAATGAAGGGACAAAGATGATTAGCTTTCGAACAACGCAACCAAGCCAAACATTGTCTATATCCTTTGAGACATTGATTTAGAAGGGGAATTTTAGCCAATAAATCCATCACATAGCAAATATTTGTTATGTAACTTGCTAAATGGCATAAAGGGCTATTGGGTCGCCAATTTGACATCCTTCTCACCACCAAATTCATTCCTTTATCATCATCATTTCACTTATTCATTGGTTTCTTCACCATAATTCTTCATAAATAAGCCCTAACAAGTTTATAAGCATCAAGTGGTTAATTGGCATATATTTTATTCACTTTTGATGAATTAATTAGGATTATGGTTGGTTTACTATTGATTTTTCTGGTGACTTTAATTTCCGTAACCACTATATTGTTTTGTAGCAGAATTGTAGTTCCACATTGTTGTGCACACGCTAGGTTGCGGTCATGACTTATAGATGATTATGAATCAACACCAGGTGTTCATGCACCTATCAACTCAAATCGAGATTCGAGAGTCTTGCACGTCATCACGGGAGAAAAATCAAAGTTTTAGTCAACCATATGCCAAGTGAAAAGGATAAGTGATCTTCATACGATATTTCTAAGATGATGAAGAAACATGTCAAAAATCCAAGCCATCAATTTTTCCCAGAAGATTCCTATTTAGCTGACACATGGACAATTTTTCTAGAAAGTGAAAGATCTAAGAGATATGGGTAGTTTTCAAACAAATTTTCTCTTTCATGCTATGATCAGATTTGCAAAAATTCCCAATGCAAAATCTTCCACCATGAGTTAGCAAATCGTATATGAGATTTTAATGCATCACTGACATAAAATCTCTCTACCTGAGTCATGTAAATTAGCTCACCAAGTCATGAATTATATCAAATCATATTGGAAAAGATATGAGTTATGTTTTCTAGTTAGTCTATTTTAAAATATCTATAGATTTTGGATCTAAAAGAATTTATTTCCAATGTATAAATACTTTATCATTGGAGCCTGCAAGGGATGGATCCAATATGATATAGCACTACTATAATGATATTTTGTTGATGAAAGTTTAAATATAAAATCTGATTGACTATAAATCTTATGAGTTGTGAGATTTAAGTTCATAAATTTAATTTTGTAGCACTTTTTAGCCGAGGAATCATGAGCGGCAAAGGCCCATTACTCAAGATATTGCTCCTTATTTCTTTTATTTATAATTTAAATTTTATTTAATAACTTTTGATTTTATTTAGTTTAATGTTCAACATTCTTCAATTTAATCATTTTAATTAAATTTTACATGTTGTAAACCAACAGCAAAATATTAATATAAATTTTGATCATTTTAATACATTACTTCACATACAAATTACACAAATAGCATTTTTATCCTCAGATTAAAACTATAATTATAGACCTTAAACCAATAGAAAATAATTGACTTACTTGATCTTTGTAGTTGAGCGTACTTTTAAGTTTATTTTAATAAGATTTAATCCTGTATTTTATGCTTATATCTCAAAGTTTAAAATCTCACATTGATAAGTAAAATATAATAAAAATGGTACGTATAGTTTGAGTGATATTAATTATGATTTACATATCTTTGAAAACAATTGCTAAAATATACCTTTATAAAATAGTTAAAATAAATATGTAACCCAAATTATATTCTTAAAAAACAACATAAGAGCATTATGGTTTTCGATTTAACATTTTAACTAACTACAAAACAAAAAAAAAAAACAAAATGTTTGCGCATGTATTTCGTAAATAAACATGCAATAAAGTTTTGACAAAGACAATGCCATCAGAAGGATATTGGTAGTAAACAGATTAAATTTATCTTAAAAACTTAAAAAATATGATATTTCATATATAGCATAATTATATTAATAAATGTGATTAATAGAAGTTGATAAATATTATTAATGGATATAAATTTAATAT
>APFE030070713.1:6806-31787 GCA_000404065.3 Pinus taeda | reverse complement strand
TATCTCTTGTTAATAAAAATTGTACTCTCATGATTTATCATTCATATTGTTCTTGCTCCCATGTGTGTTTAACAATCTTAGTAGGATGATTCTCCAAATTGGTTATATTTGAGCATGTGGTCTGTGGTTTGGAAGTAAAGGTAAAATACATAAATGCATGATAGCACCTAAAGGAAAACTTGGGCGAAATTGGTATTATGAATTACAAAGAGGAATTAGAAAATTTTTGTTTAAAAACCTCTAACACAAACCATAACCTATATGGGTGAAAGAACTGTGTGGAAAACTATATTAGGTAAGAGATTTAAATAAGGATCAGTGAATAAAAACAAATCTCACCTAATATGAAAGGAAGATTATATAATGGAGGGAATCCATGGTTGTAACTAGCTTAATTGTTGAATATCCATATACCATTGCTTGTCATGGATAGTTTACATGGTAACAAATCTCACCTAATATGAAAGGAAGATTATCTAATGGAGGGAATCCATGGTTGTAACTAGCTTAATTGTTGAATATCCATATACCATTGCTTGTCATGGATAGTTTACATGTTGTTACCATAGTTGGCTAAGTAGTCATTAAGATGAACATAGGAACATGCTTAATATCCATGCATGTTAATGAGTTATAGGAATTTACCATGCAAGCACATGTGTGTGCAGTATTATAGATTTGAAAGAGTATTGTATCTATTGAATGGTATTGATAGCCTCTTACCTATTGAGTCAGTGCTCAACAATCACAAAGATATTGGTTACACCAATGCCTATTAAAGGGGAGTATGTTTTGTAGAAGGAAATAGCATGATAAAATGCATGTTTTGTTGCTTATACGTTGGGCATAGTTGTGATATGCAGAATCAATGGTATGTTGCGATCAATGTTTACAGATATGCATAGCATGTAGGAATTTTGTATTTCTTACATGCAAGGGATTGAAATTGATTGAACTATATTGAAGTTATATTGGGACCGATATATTCCAATAGTAAATAGGCAAAGTATGTGTTACTATGTTAAGAGTCATGCTAGACAAAGAAATTGAAGGTATTAATCTTAGTAACAGGAAAAATCTTATAACCAAAAATGTTATAGCGAGCAATATGAAGCAATTACCTTAAAAAGTAATGTTGCTCGATTTTGTTAAAATTAATAACAAGTAATGTATATGGGTGCAAGATATCATTACTTGAGTGGCATACTTACATATGTTTCCTTGATGAATGCAAGAATCACAATTCTCATAAAACTAGACAATGATTCTCACCATAGATTAAACTAAGGTCGTCATGCTATAAAAATAATTGATAAATGGTATAATTGCTATAAAAGTATTATACCCAAGTAAAGGACGGTGAGAGCATGTTATAGTGTAAAGACTATATAACTGTACAAATTGTGGTCAAATTAATCTTTTGATTAATTCATCTACTTACAATGTAACTTGTTCTTCCATTGGAAGAAAGTATGGTTAAAGGGGAAAATTTAACTGATTTCGAGGACATATGCATGAAGGATATGTATAGAATCCTTGAGTGCAAACCATAATAATTGGTGAATTAGTACAAATGGTATGGACCCCTGGTCAATTAAATGATATTTAACAATCTATTTAGATTCATATCATAAATTGTACCAAGAAATTTTGAAAGGATCTCTTATCATATTGCATTGAGAAGGTGTCTGGACAACATAAGGAAATGTTGTGTGATTCAAACAAGAATTCATAAATAGATAACTCAACTTTTGGTAAAGGGTGATTTAATGTTAAGAATAAGCTAACATGTAAATACCCTAAGATCATAAACACTTACAACTACAAGGAGTGTAGTAAAAAACTTTCATGTATAACTACACGAAATTATGCGTGGTCAGTAGGTTGTTGAAGCATAAAAGTGTAATAGTAAAACATACGAGGTGAATCAATGAGCTCATGAATACAGAACTTCAACAGCTATGAGTTAATAATTTGAACATTAAGCAGAAGGTATGATTAAGAGGAAAATATGCATGAATCCAATAATATGCAATTGATATTGTAACCACATGACATCTGGAATTGATTTACACATGACATAAAAACCTTCTTAATTGCATAGATGAAACATGAAAATGAATGTTAGTATGATACTAACATGCTGGGAAAATATATGGATAAATTTTATTTCATGCAGGTGATACCATGAGGATGGTATTACAAGTTGTACCACAGTTGCACTATGTACAACAGTACATATGGGACCATGTGACTACATATGGTACAAGATTGAAAAATGAAATGTGTATTGGGGTGTATAACATACCTTGTGTGCAGGTATGCAGTAGTCATTGAATGGATGGCTAGCCAGGGGGTTACCTAGAAGAAGGAAAGTAAGTTTAGTACAGTAGCTATGGTTAATCGCAGTTTGGCATACATACAATTTCAAAGAATATATGTATATGAAAATATACATTGTGATGTGAAATAATCTGTTATAACTTTGCAGACATATTTATGTGGAAAATATGCTAACTAATGTATTGTATGCAGAGAGATTGCAAGAAGAAAGTGTTCGAAAAGAACACAAAGGCTTGAAAGAATGCAAGCATAGGGCATGCATGCTTCAGATAAAATAAATGATAAGAAATAACTACTTTAATAATAACAGATTATGATATTTATCATGGTTAAACTTTGCATCGATAAATTCTCACAAATGATTTGAAAAATGTGTGACAAGTAGCTATGGAAGGAGAGATGTTGGTAGCACTCCTTGAGACCAATTTAGCTATGGAAGGAGAGATGTTGGGAGTACTCCTTGTGGCTGATGTACATCGGAAAATTTGCATCAGATGGCAAAGCCATGAAAGATGTTGATTAGAAACCAGCTACCTGTGAATGAGGATATTATGCAGTGATACACCAAGGACGGTGTAAAATTTAAGGGGGGGAATATGTAACACCCCTCCCTTGTGTACTACATTATTGTAAACCTAAGCTAAGCTAAAGCTAGGTATGATATCCTCCCTTCGAGGACGGTGTAAAATTTAAGGGGGGGATTATGTAACACCCCTCCCTTGTGTACTACATTATTGTAAACCTAAGCTAAGTTAAAGCTAGGTATGATATCCTCCCTTGTTTGTTAAAGGTTGTAGACCTAAGCTGAGGAAAGCTAGGTTTGATACCCTCCTTTGTGGGTTAAAATATTCTACACCTAAGCTTAGGAAAGCTAGGTGATATGTAATATGAAAAACAAATGTATTATAAAATAAATTAATAAAATAAATCACTTGGAGGGTGAAGCACCAAAAGAGAGGAGATGCTTGCCAAATTCCATTAGGAATGGATAGAGATGAATCTTTGATGATAAGTTTCTATATGTAATTCTAGATAAGCTTGGATGGATTGGATATCCATCGGATGGATGGGAGATAAAGATCCATCGGATATAAAAGATTTGCAGGAGATAAAGGCAAGATTTTATGTGGAAAAGTGTCGTGGAGATAAAGACGAGATTTTTCGGATAAGACCTAGGCAAATCCATAAAAGCGGGACGCCGCTAATGGTAAATAATTCATGAAAGAGGGTATTAAATACCCAGTGCATCGATCAATGGAAGACAATTGATCCTTGGAAAGATCTTCAACTCGGGGGGAATCAGAGGTTATTCATGGCTAGGTGGTGGTGCTCCTCCCTCTAAGTGAGATTTAGTTGGTGTCGTTTACATGGAATGGTTGTATGTTGACTCTTACTCTCTCTTTGTGTTACTGTTCCAATTTCCTTATGAGTAGTTTTTCTTAGTTCTGAGAATAATTGAAGGAATTACCTATGCTTGGATATTAATATATTTAATGATGTTACCTCTATTCATATGAGATTTACTTGCATGGTATGCGATCATGTTTAAATCCTTACTTAATAGGATGTTAAATCAATATGGCTTGCTTAATTTCCTCTCTTATAGAAATGATGGTTAGAGTAATGTATGTGACTCATATGTGAACGCATATGCATGTCAAGGATATTATGATCATATTTATATTTGATAAGGAGGGATAGTATGCTCGGTAATATGCAAAGGTTTATGCATGTGGAACAATTATGCAAAAATGTCTCCCATAGAATTATCGATGATTCTTGCATGTTGCTTAAAGAACTGATGATGTCATGTGTCATACTGGTATTGGGATTTTTAATCATTGTTCCTAGCCTATTTAGCTACAACAAAACTCAAACATTTATTCCAAATATGATGAGATAGGGATGTCAAAAAGTTCTAATAATTATATGCTATAAATCAATCCTCATCCTAGTGTGTTTTAATGACTAAGGGTTGATATAAAGAGTATTGTAATCACTGTATCTGTAATACACTTGTGATGACTACAAAAAGCATTGTTGTAAATGAAGAAATCTTTAATGGAATGGAGCCTAAGGGTGAAATTTCCAGGTAGTCTAAGGAGGTTCGTTACAAATAACTTTGCCCATTTCCTTCAACGGCTACCCTCAAGCGACAAATCTTCATCCAGCAGCCACTCCTTTGAAGGTACAAGTTAACTTTGATATTCCCATATTTGAGGGCCAAATAGATGCATACATTGTAGATAAATGGTTGAATCTATTGGAATGATATTTTTCAATTCATGACTTTTCCAATCAGGAAAAGATTACTTTTGCACTTCTCAAAGCTGCCTCACACATCAAGGACTGGTGGGAAACCTACTGTGAACAAAAGGACGAGAGGTAATCCTCACTATATTCAACCGCACCCACTTGGGATTCTTTCTAAGATGCCATCAAAGAACAATATTACATCAAGGAAAAATACATAAAGTGGACACACTATGGTAGGGAAGGGACCAAGATGTGCCAAAGTTAAAAAATATTTTCCATACCCTCCACCCTAACTTGGGTATCAAGGATTCTAAGTGGCATTTGGTACTCAGGTACCGCGACTGTCTACACAAGTACATCCAGGACCAAATGGATTTTTTGGACATCTCCTCGCTTGGCATGGCATACCAAGACATTATCAAGATTGAGCAACGGTTTAAATAGAAGAAGTGTCGGTCCAAGCAATCATTGGTGGTCAAGTTGAAAGCTTCTGAATCAGACACGTGTTTCTACTTTGAGTCAGAACCTGACAAGGGGAATGACAAAGGGAAGCATATCATTGATGCAGAGCCTAGCGCCACTGTGGCCAACACCAAAATCCAGAAGAATGAGCTTGAAGGTCCAGAGGATGGGGAACACCTCTTCCACTCACATATGTGGGTGAAAGGTTCTCCACTACATTTCGTTGTCGACAGCGAGAGACAAAAGAACCTCATTTTACTAGAGGTCATGAAGTGGCTAGGGCTACTGATGACAGCACATCTGCATCCATACACCATCAAGTGGCTTCACCAAGCATGAGATATATGTGTCATCCAGCAGTATTGCCTTCGCTACAACATCAAGCCCTTCACGGATGAGGTATTGTGTGATGTTGCTCCTCTTGA
This sequence comes from Pinus taeda, assembly GCA_000404065.3. Classification (NCBI taxonomy): domain Eukaryota; kingdom Viridiplantae; phylum Streptophyta; class Pinopsida; order Pinales; family Pinaceae; genus Pinus; species Pinus taeda. Next base: position 26,301 of record APFE030070713.1, on the reverse strand, counting down.
GGTTTGTGATGTATTATTAAGACAACCATACTTGTGAAAGCGACATCTTATATATGAATCTATACCTCACTCTGTGATTATTACTTTGGGCAATAAGTTGTACAGGATACCAGAGGTAGCCCCACCTACCATGATCCCTTTGATCACTACAAAGAAATGCATTAAGATCATTTCCCAGAGCAGGAAAAAGAATTTCTTGGTGATTCGCCCCTCAAGGCAAGAATAAGGTTGTGGCCATGACTTCTAAACAGGGCTCCTTCGCACAACAACAACAGACAGATAAGGTCGTGGAGGAGTATAGGGACATTTTCGCCTCACCTACAGGGGTACCTATGCACTGTCAGGTCAAACACTCCATCGATCTAACCCCAGGCACGTCGCTACCTAATGGACCAATCTATCGACGCTCTATTTTGGAGAATGATGAGATCAAGAGGCATATTCAGGAGTTGTTGCAAAAATGGCACATCAGGCCAAGCTCATCACCCTATGGGAGCCCAATTATATTGGGATAGAAGAAGGACGGGACCTGGAGACTCTGTATTAACTCTCAGACGTTGAACAAGATCATTATCTGAAATAGGTACCCAATCCCATGAATTAATGACCTTCTGGACTAGCTCAAGGGGAAAAAATATTTCACCAAGATTGACTTGAAGTCTGGTTATCACCAGGGGCCTTTCGAACCCTCTGATGTGTGGAAGACTACCTTCAAATCCATTGAGGGCCTTTTCCAATGGCTGGTCATGCTTCTCAGGTTGACGAATGCCCCCGCTGCCTTCATGAGATTGATGGACGAAATCTTTGGATCCTTCACCAATGCATTCATGGTGGTGTATTTAGATGACATCTTGATCTTTAGCCAGAGTTGGGAAGAGCACCTCCACCATATTCGACATGTCCTTCAAACCCTGCGACAACACAAGTTGTGTGTCGATTTGGAGAAATGCACTTTTGGCATGACCCAGGTTCAATATCTGGGGTACATCATTGATGAGCAGGGTGTGCATGTGGACACAACCAAGATACAATTCATTCGAGATTGGCCAACCCCAACTACTCTAACAGAGCTCTGTAGCTTTCTGTGTCTTGCCAATTTCTACCGTAGGTTTGTGTTGGGGTTCTCTCATATCACTTGTCCTTTAAGTGAAGTCACCAAGGGTAGAGAGAAAGCAAAGTTTTTTTGGTCCAAAACCCAACAAAAGGCATTTGTCAAGTTGAAGAATCGTCTCTCCTTTGCACCAGTGCTCGCATTACCACACCCACAACAAGAATTTGAGATTGAGATAGACACCTCTGACTATGCTATTGATGCAGTTCTTACTCAGCAGGGGCATCGAGTGGCTTATCACAGTGAGACACTTTCAGACACAGTCTAAAATTATATTCCATTGTGCAAGCTTGTCGTCAATGGAAGCATTACATTCTAGGGAAGGAAAAATTCATCCACACAGACCACCGACCCCCGTAATTCATACAGACACAAGGGAAGTTGTACAATGATTTCCATCAGAAATGGTCCACATACCTGCAACAATTCCATTTGAACATTAAGTATAAGAAAGGAAGCACCAATAATGTTGCAGACTGCCTCAGCTGACCACTAGTCATGGTGTTGATCATTGTGCTCAACTCCTGTGGGCACGAGACTTCAAGGTGGCCGCATCTTTACGTGAGAGATCCAGAATTTGGCTACACATACCAGACAGTCCTGGAAGGTAAGCAAGTTCCAAATTTTCACCTCTATGATGCAGTGTTATGCCACACGGGACACATCTATGTTCCTTCAAGAGAGCATGCCAAAATGATTTGGGAGGCGCACTACAGTCAGGTTGTTGGGCATTTCAGAGTAGATAAAATAGTGGCAGTACTACATAATTATTTATATTGGTCGAACCTTCATCGGGATGGTTGGAGGTACATTAAATCCTGCACTGCCTATGCCATTTCCAAACCAACTATTAAGAAACAAGGCCAATATACTCATCTTCCTATTGCTAGTCGACTGTGGGAATCCATCTCCATGGATTACATGTTGGGCCTTCCTTCCACTAAGCACAGCAACGACTGTGTTTTCATGGTCGTTGACAGATTCTCTAAGATGGCCATTATGGCGGCCCGCATGAAGAGTATCACAGCATAGGTCATTGCTAAGCTTTTCTTTGAGTGATTGTGGGTAAAATATGTGATTCCATAGTCCATTGTCTCTGATCAAGATAGCAGATTACTACGCACATTTTGGTCAAGTCTTTGGTCGATGTTGGATACCAAACTCACTAAGCCCACGACTTTCCATCCCCAAACTTATGGCCAAATAGAAGTCGTCAATAGGATGATCATACACATTTCGCACATGTACAACTCGAAGCATCCATGCACATGGGATGAAAGTCTCCCCTATGTCTAGCATAGCTACAACAGAGCTCTCCACAGCTCAATAGGCCACAACCTCTTTCAAGTGGGGCTAGGATTTCAACCATTATGTCTCATTGCTATGGCCATACCATTTACAGCTACTCAGGAAGATTCAGCTCATGTCCAATCCGAAGTTGACAGGGTTAACAGCTTCATTGAGCACATTCAACACATCCGCCAACATGTCCATGATATATTGGACAGATCCAATGCTAAGTACAAGAAGTGCCATGATTAGCATCGAGTGTTGCACAAGTTCCAGGTGGGAGACAAAATTTGGCTACATTTACAGAAGGAGCGCTTCGCTGGAACCCATCGCAAGCTTCGCTTGCTCTGATATGGGTCATGCACCATCACCAAGGCTATAGGGGATAATGTCTTTGAGCTTGACATTTAATCATTCCTTGGTCTACACCTAGTGTTCAATGTAGACTACCTTCGGCCATACTTTCCACTATTATTAGACACATTCGACATTGGAGAACAACTCACACTAATAGAGCTAAACCCAAACTACATGGAATAGACCAACACTTATCAGATCATGCAAACACAGATCAAGAACACTCGCCAGTATAAGATCCAACTATATCGGGTTGTCAAAGCTGGCCAACTCCTGCACCAAGGCAAGTGGCTCACCAGGGACAAAGTTCAGTAGAAAATTCCCCATCTCATGGAGGCACTCAACGCAATGGGGACCATTGCTCCCTAAGGGGGGAGGACTAATCCAAGTGGATATTGGTGGCCGCCCTCCTATTCCACTTGGACCCCCAACACTATCTCTTTCAGTTTTTTAGTTTCTTTAATTGTAGCACAGTTTACCTTTTTTTGGCAGTTTTTCGAGTCCTAAATTTCCGAAGATGTTTTAAGGCCCTAAACGACATATTTAGGGAAAACAGAGAGACTAGAAATCTCTCATCTAGGTTTATTATTTATATTTGGCCTACTCTTTGAGATCTTTGAAACGAGGTATTATCATAGCCAAACGAAGATTGTATGCAAAAGTTACGACCCTAGGAAATTGATATACCAAATTACCCAAACGGGGCCCACACTTTTGGTGCTTCATCTCCTAGTTTAAGGTTTCTGGATGTTTAGGGTTTTCCATTGTTTCTCAATAATAAATATGCCTTGGTGTCTCATTGTAATACAATTCAGAGGCATGTAGCCGCCACATCTCTTCTCGAAGATAAGCTACCATTTCCTGAGCTAGTTTATTTCGATTTTGTTTGCAAGCATATTTCAATATTCTGATATTAATGGAATGAAGTGCTTTTTTTGGTGCATTTTTGTATTTATGGTTATATCTGTAATTTGTTGTGTTCCTATTTAAATTCGAATCAATGGTATTAGAGTGGTCTGCTCTTTCTATATTTTTCTTTGCCTATCCCTAACGAGGTCATGGTATTAGGAGTTAGGGCTCGATCTAATTGAACCTTTGCAAGAGCAGCCTCGTAAACCCTTATAGCCTCCCATGGCAGAAGAAAAGAAAGACCTTTCAAAATATTTCTCGAAGAAGCCCTCGAGCGATAGAGAAACATGATGAGGAATAACTTTACCCAGATCCTTCAACAGCTACCCACAAGTGATGCATCTTTATCCAACAGCCACCATGGAGGTTCATGACTTTTCCAATCGGGAAAAAAATAAATTTTCACTTCTCAAATCTGCCCCACGCGTCAAGGACTGGAGGGAAACCTACTGTGAACAAAAGGATGAGAGGGAATCCTCACTATTTTCAGTCTCACCCACTTGGGATTCTTTTTGAGATGCCATCAAAGAAAAATACATAAGGTGGACCACACTACGACAGGGAAGGGACCAAGATGTGCTAGAGTTCACAAATATTGGAGTTCACAAATATTTTCCATACCCTCCACACTAAGTTGGGTATCAAGGATTATAAGCAGCATTTGGTACTCAAGTACCGCAGCTGTCTACACAAGTACATCCAGGACGAGATAGAGTTTCTAGACATCTCCTCGCTCGGCACAACATACCAATATGCTATCAAGATTGAGCAGAAGTTTAAATAGAAGAAGCGGGACTTTGGATCTGTGAATCTGAAGCAAGGAAAAGGCACCCCTAAACCACATAGCAAAGGCCAAAGCCAAGGCAGAGCAGCCCAGGACAACCCGTTGAAGCCGCATGCAAAGAAAAACACCACGAAGACAAAGAAGGACATGGGAACATGGTGTGAGTTCCATAAGAGCTCCACTCAAAACACAAGTGAGTGTTGGTCCAAGCAATCACTGGTGGCCAAGCTAAAGGCTTCTGAATCTGACACATGTTCTGACTCTAAGTTAGAACGCAACAAGGGGAATGACAAAGGGAAGAAGATTATTGACATAGAGCCCAGTACCACCATGGCCACCACAAAAATCTAGAAGAATGAGCCTTAAGATCCAGAGGAGGGGGAATGCCTCTTCCACTCACAGATGTGGGTGAAAGGTTTTTCAGTATAGTTCATTGTTGATATCAGGAGCCAAAAGAACATTATTTTAGTAGAGGTCATGAAGCAGTTGGGCATACCAACGCCAGCACATCCACAACCGTACACCATCGGGTGGCTTCACCAAGGATGAGGTCTCTGCGTCAACCAACAATGTCACCTTCCCTACAGCATCAAGCCCTTCACGGATGAGGTATTGTGTGATGTTCCTCCTCTTGAAGTTTGTGATGTATTATTAGGACAGTCATACTTGTGGAAATGACACGTTGTATATGACTCTAGACCTCACTCTATGATTATTACTTTGGGTAATAAGTTGTACAGGATACCGGAGGTAGCCTCGCCTATTGCTATCTATTCGATCATTGAAAAGCAATGCAAAAAGATCATTTCCCAGACCAGGAATTTTTTTTCACTCTGATTCACCCTCAAGGCAAGAAGAAGGTTATGGCCACGACTTCCAAATAGGGCTCCTTCATATAGCAATAGTAGATGGACAAGGTCGTGGACGAGTATAAGGACATTTTCGCCTCACCTACAGGGATACCTATGCTCAGGGCAAAGCACTCCATCAATCTAACCCCAAGCGTGTCATTACCCAATGGACCGATGTATCGATTCTCTATTCAGGAGAACAATGATATCAAGAGGAAGATTCAGGAGCTATTGTAGAAAGGGAATATCAGGTCAAGCTCATCACCCTGTGCGCATGATTGTATTGGTACATAAGAAGGACAGGACCTGAAGACTCTGTATAGACTATTGGGCGTTGAACATGATCACTGTTCGAAATAGGTACCCAATCCCATGGATTGATGACCTTCTAAACCAGCACAAGGGGGCCAAATATTTCAACAAGATTGACTTAAGTTCGGTTATCACCAGGTGCATATTGAACCCTCTGATGTGTGGAAGACTACCTTCAAATCCAAGGAGGGCCTTTTTGAAAGGTCAGTCATGCCTTTTGGGTTAACGAATGCCCCCACAACCTTGATGAGATTGATGGATGACATCTTGCGACCCTTCACCAATGCATTCTTGGTGGTGTGTTTAGATGACAACTTTATCTTCAACCAGAATTGGTAAGAGCACCTCCACCATATTTGACAGGTCCTTCAAACCCTGTGACAACACAAGTTGTGTGTCAATTTGAAGAAATGCACTTTTGGCATGACTCAGGTTCAATATCTGGGGTACATCATTGATAAGAAGGGTGTGCATGTGGGCCACTCTATCAAATCTCCACAACTTTATGGGCCTTGCCAATTTCTACCGCAGGTTCATGTTGGGGTTCTCTCATATCACCTGGCCCTAAAGTCAAGTCACCAAGGGTGGAGCGAAAGCAAAGTTTTTTGGGTCTAAAACCCAACAGAAGGCATTTTTTGAGTTGAAGCATCGCCTCTACTCTGCACCAGTGCTCACATTAGTAGACCTGCAACAACCATTTGAGATTGAGACAGACGCCTCTAACTATGCTTTTGGTGCAATTCTTACTCAGCAAGGACATCCAATGGCTTACCACATTGAGACTCTTTTATACACAGTCTGAAAGTATCCAACTTACGACAAAGAAAGGTATTCCATTTTGCAGGCCTGTCATCAATGGAAGCATTACATTCTGGGGAAGAAAACGGTCATCCACACAAACCATCGACCCCTATAGTTCATACATATACAAGGGAAGTTGTACAACGATCGCCATCAGAAATGGTCCACATACCTGCAGCAATTCCATTTGAACATTAAGTATAAGAAAGGAAGCACCAATAATGTTGCAGACTACCTCAGCCAGCCACTAGTCATGGCGTTGATCACTGTGCTTAACTCCTGTGGGCACGAGACTTCGTGGTGGTCGCATCTTTACGTGAGAGATCCATAATTCGGCAACACATACCAGACACTCCTAGAAGGTAAGCAAGTTCCAAATTTTCACCTCTATGATGCAGTGTTATGCCACATGGGACACATCTATGTTCCTTCAAGCAAGCATGCCAAAATGAATTGGGAGGCGCACTATAGTTGGGTTGCTGGACATTTCGGAGTAGAGAAAATAGTGGTAGTGCTGCAGAAACATTTTTATTGGTTGTACCTTTGTCGGGATGTTGGGAGGTACATTAAATCCTGCACTACCTGCGTCATTGCCAAACTAACCATCAAGAAGAAAGGCCTATATACTCCTATGCCTACTCTTATTTGACCTTGGGAATCCATCTCCATGGATTACATGTCAGGCCTTCCTTCTACTTAGCACGAAAACGACTGTGTTTTTGTGGTCATCAACGAATTCTCTAAGATGGCCATTAGGGCAGCCTACAAGAAGAGTATCACAATAGAGGCCACTGCTAAGATATTTTTTGAGCAAGTGTGGGTACACTTTAGGATCCCACAGTCCATTGTCTCTAATCGGGACAACAGATTCCCAAGTGCATTTTGGTCAAGTCTTTGGTCAATGTTGGATACCAAACTCCCTAAGTCCACCACTTTCCATCCCCAAACTTATGGTCATACAAAGGATGATCATACATATTTTGCACATGTACAACTCAAAGCATCCACGCACATGGGATGAAATCCTCCCCTATGTCTAACATAGATACAAAAAAGCTCTCCACAACTTAACATGCCACAACCCCTTTCAGGTATGGCTGGGATTTCGACCCTTATGTTCCATTGATGTGGTTGTACCATTTACATGACCAACAACTTCATTGAACGCATTCAACACATCCTCCAATAGGTCTGTGATATACTGGACAGAGCCAATGCTAAGTACAAGCAACACCATGATTAGCATCGGGTTCCGCACAAGTTCTAGGTGGGCGAAAAAGTTTGGCTACATTTGTAGAAGGAGCACCTTGTTGGACCCCTTCGCAAGCTTCGCTTGCTCTGATATGGGCCATATACCAACACCAAGGTTGTAGGGGACAATTCCTTCGAGCTCAGCATTCCATTGTTCCTTGCTCTGCACTTAGTTTTCAATGTAGACCGCTTGGGCCATACTTTCCACCATTGTTAGACACATATGACATTGCACAACAACATAGTTAAACCCAAACTACATGGAACAGGCCAAAACTGATTGGTACATGGACACACATATCAAGAACACTCACCAGCAGAAAATCCAACTGTATCAGGTTGTCAAAGCTAGCAAAATCTTGCACCAAGGCAAGTGGCTCACCAGAGACCAAGTTCAGCAAAAGTTTCCCCATCTCATGGAAGCACTCAATGCAATGGGGATCATTGCTTCCTAAGGGGGGAGGACTGATCCAGGTGGATATTGTCGGCCACCCACCTATTCCACTTGGACCCCCAACATTTTCTCTTTCATTTTTTCAGTTTCCTTAATTTTAGCACAATTTACAATTTTTGGCATTTTTTCAGTTCCTGAACTTTTGTAGCCGTTTTGAGGCCCTAAACAACGTTTTTAGGAAAATTAGAGAGATTGGAAAAGCCACAAATGAATTTTCATTTATTCTAGGCCTACTCTTTGAGATCTTAAAATGAGGTATTATGATAGCCAAACAGAGATTGTATGCCAAAATTATGACACCGGTAAATTGATGTACCAATTTACCAAAATGGGACCCACAATTTTGGTGCTTCATCTCCTAGGGTTAGGTATCTAGATGTTTAGGGTTTTACATTATTTCTCAATAATAAATAGGCCTTGGAGCCTTATTGTAACATAGTTCAAAGGCATGTATCCGCCACATCTCTTCTCAGAGATAAGCTACCATCACCCAAGCTAGTTTATTTCCATTCTGTTTGTAAGCATATTTCAATATTCTGATATTAATGAAATGAAGTGTTATTTCTGCTGCATTTAAGTATTTATGGTTATATTTGTAATTTGTTGCATTCCTGTTTGAGTTCGGATCAGTGGTATCAGAGCAGTGTACTCTTTCTCTGTTTTTCTTTGCATGTCCCCAATGAGGTCAAGGTATAAGGAGTTAGGACTCGATCTAGTTGAACCTTTGAAATACCATCCTTGCAAACTTTGACGGCCTCCCATGAGGGAAAAAAGAAAGATGAGGAGGCAGGGGATCTTTTTAAAATATTGCTCGAGGAAGCCCTCGAGCGACAGAGGAACACGATGATGGATAACTTTGCCCATATCCTTCGACAACTACCCACAAGCGACACATATTCATCCAGTAGCCACTCTGAAGGTGCCACTCCTTTTAAGGTACAAGATAACTTCGATGTTCGCATATTTGAGGGACAAATAGATGCAAATGTCGTAGATAAATGGTTGAATCTATTGGGAGGATATTTTTCAGTTCATGACTTTTCCAATTGGGAAAATATTAGTTTTTCACTTCTCAAAGCCACCCCACATGTCAAGGACTGGTGGGAAACCTACTCTAAAAAAAGGACGAGAGGCAATCCTCATTGTTTTCAGTCGCACCCACTTGGGTTTCTTTCATAGACCCATCAAAGAACAATATTACATTGTCAGGAGCTACGAAGATAAATACATAAAGTGGACTAGGCTACAATAGGGAAGGGACCAAGATGTGTCAAAGTTCACAAATACTTTCCATGTCCTACGCACTAAGTTGCTTATCAAGGATTTTGAGCAGCATTTGATACTCAAGTACTGCAGATTTATACACAAGTACATCCAAGATGAGATGGAGTTCCTGGACATCTCCTCGCTTGGCACAATATACTGATACGCTATCAAGATTGAGCAAAAGAAGCGAGACTTTGGATCTGTGAATCTAAAGCAAGGAAAAGGCGCCCCCAAACCACAAAGTAAAGGCCAAATCCAAGGCGGGGCAGCCTAGGACAACTTGCCAAAGCCACAAGAAAAGAACAACACCACGAAGACAAATAAGGACACGATAAAATGGTGTGATTTTCATAAGAGCTCCACTCACAACAAAAGTAAATGTCGGGCCAAGCAGTTACTAGTGGCCGAGTTGATGGCTTTTGAATCAGACACATGTTCCGACTCTGAGTCAGAATTTGATAAGGGGAATGAAAAAGTGAAGTAGATCATTGATGCGGAGCCTAATGCCACCTTTGCCACCACAAAAATCTAGAACAATGAGCCTAAAGATCCAAAGGAAGGGGAACACCTCTTCCACTCACAAATGTGGGTGAAAAGTTCTCCGATGCAGTTCATTGTCAATTGCAAAAGCCAAAAGAACCTAATTTTAGTAGATTTTGTGAAGCGGATGGGCCAACCGATGACAACATATCTACAGTCGTCCACCATCATGTGGCTTCACCAAAGACGAGATCTCTGCGTCAGCCAACATTGCCGCCTTTCCAACAATATCAAGCCCTTCACGAATGACATATTCTCTGGTGTTTCTCCTATTGAAGTTCGTGATGTATTATTAGGAAAACCATATTTGTGGAAGTGACATATTGAATATGAGTCTAGACCTCGCTATGTGATTATTACTTTGGGGAATAAGTTGTACAGGATATCGGAGGTGGCCCTACCTACCACCATATCTTTGATCACTAAAAATAAATGCAATAAGATCATTTCCCATACCAAGAAATTTGTTTTCTAATGATTCGCCCTTAGGGAAATAAGGAGGTTGTGGCCACGAATTCTAGACAAGGCTCCTTTGCACATCAGCAGCACTTGGACAAGGTCGTGGAGGAGTATAGGGACATTTTTGACTCACCTACAAGGGTACCTATGCATTGTCAAGTCAAGCACTCCATCGATCTGACCCTGAGCATGTCGCTACCCGATGGACCGATCTATTGACATTCTTTTCTGGAGAACGATGAGATCAAGAGATAGATTCAAGAGCTATTGCAGAAAGGGCACACCACGCAAAGCTTATCACCCTCTGGGAACCTGATTGTATTGGTAAAGAAGAAGTACGGGACCTGGAGACTCTATATTGACTAGCGAGCATTGAATAAGATCATTGTCCAGAATAGGTACCCAATCCCATGGATTCATGACCTTCTAAAATAGTTTGAGGGGTCCAAATTTCAACAAGATCGACTTGAAGTTCGGTTATCACCAGGTGCCTAGCGAACCCTCCTATGTGTGGAAGACTGCCTTCAAATCCAATGAGGGCCTTTTCGAATGGTTGGTCATGCCTTTTGGGTTGACGAATGCCCCCGCAACTTTCATGACATTGATGGACAACATCTTGCGACCCTTCACCAATGCATTCGTGGTGGTGTATTTAGATGAGATCTTGATCTTGAACCAGAGTTGAGAAGCTCACCTCCACCATATTCAACATATCCTTCAAAACCCTGCAACAACACAAATTGTGTGCCACTTTGCAGAAATGCACTTTTGGCATGACCGAGGTTCAATATCTGGGGTACATCATTGATGAGTAGGGTGTGCATGTGAACCCAACCAAGATAAAGTCATTCGAGATTAGCCAACCCCAACCACACTAACAAAGGTCCATAGCTTTCTGGGTCTTTCCAATTTCTATGTAGGTTCGTGTTGGGGTTCTCTCATATCACCTGGCCTTTAAGTCAAGTCACCAAGGGTGGAGCGAAAGCAAAGTTTTTTTGGTTTGAAACCCAATAGAAGGCATTTTCTGAGTGGAAGAATCGCCTCTACTTTGCACCAGTGTTCAGATTACTAGACTTGCAACAACCATTTGAGATTGAGGCAGACGCCTCCGACTATGCTATTGGTGTAGTTCTTAGTTAGCAAGGGCATCCAGTGGCTTACCATAGTGAGAAACTTTTAGACATAGTCTGAAAGCTCCCACTTGCGATAAAGAAATCTATTCCATTATGCAGGTCTGTCGTTAATGGAAAAATTATATTCAAGAGAAGGGAATGGTCATCCACATAGACCATTGACCCCTACAATTCATACAGACACAATGGAAGTTGCAGAATTATCGCCATAAAAAATGGTCCACATACCTGCAACAATTCCATTTGATCATTAAATACAAGAAGGGAAGCACCAATAATGTTGTAGACTACCTCAACCAACCATCAATCATGGCATTGATCACTATGCTCGAATCCTATTTGCACGAGACTTCGGGTGGCCACATCTTTAAGAGAGTGATCCAAAATTCAACAGCACATACCAGACACTGCTATAAGGTAGGCATGTTCCAAATTTTCACCCCCACAATGCACTGTTATGACACATGGGACACATATGTGTTCCTTCAAGCGAACTTGCCAAGATGATTTGCGAGGCGCACTGTAGTCGGGTTGCTAGACATTTCGGAGTATAGAAAACAGTGGCAGTACTGTAGAATTATTTTTACTGGTCGAAACTTCATCGAGATGTTGGGAGGTACATTAAATCTTGCACTGCCTACGCCATTGCCAAACCAACCATCAAGAAGCAAGGCCTATATACTCCTCTACCTACTCATAGTCGACCTTGGGAATCCATCTCCATGGATTACATGTCTGGCCTTCCTTCTACTAAGCACGGCAATGACTGCGTTTTCATGATCATCGACAGATTCTCTAAGATGTCCATTATGGTGGCTTGCAAGAAGAGTATCACAACAGAGATCGCTGCTAATCTCTTCTTTGAGTGAGTGTGGGTACACTTTGGGATCCCACAGTCCATTGTTTCTGATTGGGACATCAAATTCCTAAGTGAATTTTGGTCAAGTCTTTGGTCGATACTGGATACCGAACTCACTATGTCCACGAATTTCCATCCCCAAACTAATCACCAAAAAAAAGTCATTAACAAGATGATCATACACATTCTACCCATGTACAACTCGAAGCATCCATGAACATGGGATGAAAGCCTCCCCTATGTCTAGTACAACTACAACAGAGCTCTCCACAACTCAACGGGCCACAACCCCTTTCAGGTAGGGTCGGGATTTCAACCATTGATGTGGTTATACCATTTGAAGCTACTTAGGCAAATTTGGCTCATTTCCAATCTAAAGCTGATAGGGCTAATAGCTTCATTGAGTGCATTCAACACATCCTCCAGCAGTTCCATGATATATTGGAAAGAGCCAATGCTAAGTACAAGCAGTGCCATGATCAGCATCGAGTGTCGTACAAGTTTTAGGTGGGCAACAAAGTTGGACTACATTTTCAGAAGGAGCGCCTCATTGGACCCCATCTCAAGCTTTTCCCACTCTGATATAGGCCATACACCATCACCAAGGTTGTAGGGGACAATGCCTTTGAGCTCAACATTCCATCGTACCTTATTCGCACCCAGTGTTCAATGTAGACCACCTTCGGCCATACTTTCCACCATTGTTGGACACATCCAACATTTCAAAACAACTCACACCAACAGAGCTAAACCCAGACTACATGGAGCAAGCCACACCTGATTGGATCATGGACACACAAATCAAGAACACTCACCAGCAGAAGATCCAACTGTATTAGGTTTTCAAAGCTAGCCAACTCCTGCACCAAGGTAAGTGGCTCACTAGTGATCTGAAATGGAGCAGATTAGTAATGTTCCTCTAATTCCCCATTCAGAATATAAAAATGTGCTTGAGGTTTGTACTCCAAAATAGCAAGTAAAAAAAACATGAATTTTATGTGTGTTTACTTAAGTTAGTTTCATGAAGAAACTTAAAACATTGAATGGAAGCATGCATCAATCAATAATACACCAGCCATTGCTAAAGGAGTTCACCCCACCTGCGCTACATCTCCTTGGATCAGTTCTAAAAGCATGACCCCTTCTCATTATGCTCAATATCTAGAAAAGAAGAGTACATAAACTGCTGAAATGGAATGGCTAGTTTCTCCTTCAAAGAAACAACTTCTGCAAAAGTTCTCACTCCATACACATGTTAACCTACAGTCAAACATGTAAACCTTCAGCAAACATAGGCATCTTATACCAAGACCCCATACTCCAACTTCAAATAGCATAAACAGTACCACAATCCAATTGAAGTACATAAACAAGTCTCTTCTCCAAAACACATATAGAGAAAAGAAGAAATAAATCTACAGCATTGTTGTAATGGCTGTTGCAGAAATCACATGGAAGTTGGAAGACCTCTACAAGGTCATCTCCATCTTCAAACTCCTCCATAAACTATATCAACACTCTAGTTGACCATGGCACCGATAAGCTTCAATTTTTAAAAATCCTATCCAGAAATACTCCTATGATCCTGAAACTTGTTCCAATGAGTTAAGAATGCTCAAAAATGGATATCTAGCCTCTTTTTGCATCCCATTGGGTCGAAAATTGCCTTAGTTATGACTTATATCAGTCTTTCCACAATTTTCTCCTCCAAATCTGGCTTACTTCCAGTTAAATTCATTATCTAGAGTTAATTTGGCAGTTCCAGTGAAATCGGCAGTCTCGCCCACTTCCAAGCCTATCTTGCAGTTAAGGCCGAGTGGTCACATACAAAATGGTCAGTTCGAAGGAAAAGGAGACGGTTCCACAGCTCTGTTGCAACTTGCAATCGACCCAAAATCCATGCTCTAAACAAAAGCAGGTGATTTGTGCGATTGTGATATTGGCGGACCCGAAGAATGATTAAATGGAACCTATAGTCGCATCGCATCCGAGACTTATCGCTCATCGTAATCGGCGGATAACCTGGGGTCTTGTGTATGTGGGACTTAATGCATTGCAATATGAAATTTGGTAATCTGACGGACCCGACGAGTTATAAATCACAAGATATAACAGTATCACATCTAGCGTCGTATCGCAAATCGCAATCGACACTTACAGGTGGGGCCGCTTTGTAAACACCTACCCCGGTTGCGATTGTGATATGCAATATATCACATCGCAACTCTAACTGCTATGGGGGACGATTACCTTAACTCCTTTAATATTTGATATGTAGGACCCAATGGAAACCTACCACTTGATGCTTCCCCATTTGCTGGGACCTTTGCCATGTCATCCAATCCTGCGACGTGTCCAAGTCAAACCTGAACTTTGACTTGCTCTAACTCTTGCATACGAGCTCGAATTTGAGTGTTGTTCGCACCATTGGATTTAGAATGATGAGCTCTTCAATCTGAAGCCAAGATTATCAAGATTCTAACATTTTGACTTTTTTGGCAAATTTTGAGCTCTTGATCACTCTTCCCCACTAAAAAAATTTTGGTCTCCAAAAGTTTCAAATCATCAATCAACTGTATTCAATGTCTTTGAAACATTTTCTTTTTCTCCTTCACCTCTGTTCTTCGAAGTTTGAACAATGAAGCCATTACTTGCATCTGTAGCTGACGCTATCGAGTTTACAATGAAGCAATTTACTTGCCAAGAGTATATAAAATACCCTTTGGACAAGTTTAGATGGAATTGCCAATATGTTTTAGGCAAATTGCTTCTTTCAAATCGATTACATAATGATGATTACAAAACCCATTACAAAAACTTAGGCATAATGCCTCTCACTCTCTCATCACTTCAGAGTGGCTACAAATCCCCTTGATGGCCATTTAAAACACTTTATGTTTTATTGTTTCTTGCCATCATATTATCATGTACAAATAACAGGGTTAGTGCTCCAAGTACCATAAAGCACTAAAAACTTTAATTAAGGTTCTTACAGCAGACTCTCATAATTAAACAAATCTACTTTACTTGGGTTTGAAATGATGTTACCACTACACATTTCACCTTTGCTGCAATCGATGCCTTCAACACGTTCAAAGTGCCTTCAACTGTTGCATCGACGAGTGCTACCTTCGGATCATCAACTTTATCGATGATATTTGGACATGCCAAGTGAAACACTCTCCTCAACCATGAATGGTCGCTGCCAAATTCTCATGATATCTTCTGAGGTCTACGTAAGATCTATTCATTGTAATGTGACTCTCGTTGCAACAAGAGAAAGAGTTCCTCAGTTCTTTCAATATTTCCCACATGATGGCCAAATTACTGCACTGCGAGTTCATGCACATATTCTTGCTATACAAGATGGAGCCAACTTGTAAGATGTGATGGCCTCCACTTGTTTTTTGTCTACTTTGAATAATGTGCTCTTTACGCACTGCCAGATTCCATTCTTTCAACAATGGACAACCCTTGGATACTTCACCCATGCTTGTGGTAAGTCTTCCCACGCATTTAACATTTTGTTTGTCAAAATCATGTTGGGCTTCTGGTCAAAAGGATGTTCTTCTCGGCTTGTCCATGTCACTATGGACACCCAAAGAAACATCCTTTCCAAGAATAATTCCAAGCTACTCATCTACAAAATCCTTATCGAGGATAAGATCCTAAAAGACTACCAAATGAACCAAAACAAGCATCACATAGTGAATACTTGTATAACTTGAGTGCTAAACACATTTGGAACATACTAAATGTGTTGCAACTACTTGTACAACAGTTTTAAAATGCTTTCTGAACTACAAATAGAACTTCATTTTACAAAATGGAATAAACTTGACTCCAAAATTTTCCATTCAAATTGACTATCAACAAGCCAAACTAGCATTGTAATGCTTAAAGAAATCACTATTGCATATAAGTGATTGATTTATGAACATCACTTTTAAAAATTACCCAACTATGGGGATATGCAACTAGTGCAAAACAAAAAATTACAAGCTTCAACTAGACAAATAGTCTGCCCATTTCTTACCCAACCAGGTAAATGAACCCTTTATTTGAACTTTCTCTTCTGCTGAAGCTGCTTCAAGGATGATCGCATCTTGTGCCACTTTTTCTTTTGTCGCTTCCTCTTCTGGTGCTCGCATGATTTGCTTGCCCTTACCAGGATGAAGTTGTGGAAACAATTTCCAACACTTTTCGACCCAATGTCCGCTGATATTGCAGTGAGTACAAAAGTTCTTTTGAGCTCCTCTTGGCTCACTTGCCTTTAACCTTGGATGAGATTTCCTCTTTTCGGTCTCAATTCCATTAGACATAAACATCTTCTTGATGATTGCTTTCCTTTTATCGCACTTATCTACACAATGGTTAGATGAAAGGAAAAAGGTGTCGGAAATAACACTGAGAGGGGGGGTGAATTTGTATTATCAGATCAATAATTTAATTTTCCAAACAGATTTGTATACGCTACTTCAGCTAAGTGAACTAGCATGTATACGTGACCGTACTTAAGGCAACAACCGTATATGCATAGAACTGTTGATTTAACCAGTTTATCATGCATTGAACTTTAACCAATATATCAGAGATTTATTAGATAGTGCAATAAAAGCAGAATAAAGCATCACACATAAGAAACACACATGAACACCAAGATATAAGGTGGAAACCCAATGTGGGTGAAAACTACCTGCTGCTATCGTCTCTATCTTCTTTTAATAATAAGAAAAAATGTTTACAATTTTGTACTGGTGCAGACTTATACCAATATGCAAGCTTCTACTTGCAGAAGGTTACAACCTTCTCCCATTCTCTGGCTTCTCCTGGAAGGGAGCTACAACCCCCTAACTCTTGTACTTGGCAATATGTTTACTAGTACGTATGCTGCAACTGACAAAAAGCTACGACCTTATTTCTTCCTTCAGGGACCACGTTTCATAAATTTTCAGACTGGATCCATCAACAACATCATAACTGTAATTCAATCATCAAATACATCTACATCAACCAATCACTTTCTGAACCAACCACAACCGAATCAATCAATCACTTTGACAACCCATCAATCTGATCATTCAGAATACTGTCACCAGAATATAGTAACCAGAACCCAGAACTCTGCAACAGCAAACAAAAACAACTAAAACATATTTTATAAGGTATACGCTACTTCCTTGTGTCAAACCTGCGTGTATATGTGCTTTTCTCAAAGCCAACCAGCATATACATCTGCAAATATTAATTCATAATTCTACACCTATTCCAAACTTTAGTTATACCCAGATCATAATATTTACTAAACAACACATGCGTCAGTATACAGATCTAGAATAAACATGATCAAACCAGATAAAGATAATTCATTTCAAGCCTTAAGATCTCGATCCATCATTAGATCTTATCCTCCATCAACCGCTAAGGTTCATCCCTGGTTTAGATCAAGCACATCACCATAAGCCAATAACCTGCATACTAGATCTCACACTTCATCAGATATTCGATACTTGCACCCCTGGCCTAATGATCTTCTCCTCCTTTTATAGTTTTAGGCCTTTCTCAATACGATGGACCAAAAACCACTTAGGACAAATACCTTGGACCAAATACCTAGGGTCAATATACCATGGGCCAAATACCTTGGACCAAAAATTTAGTTTTCCAAGATATACACGCTTTTCCTTCTGTGAAAGTGCGTGTACGTATACACTACTTGTGTTCAGTGAACCTGCGTGTATACGCACCTTTGTCAAGGTGAACCTGCATATACCTCTATTTCTTCATTCTTTGTAGTCTGATCTATAATTCTTTGTTGTTAAGCTGTTGTACTGTGACCTTTCATTTGAGTGAGTTGCCATCAAGAACAACACCTGTATCATAATGCCAACAATCTCCTCCTTTGGACTTGATGCCAACAACAACAACAAGTCACTCTCCCCCTTTGACATCAAGGGAAAAGGGTCATGCTCCCCTTGAGTACATGCTGAATTCTCTGATATGTTAAAATGTACTTGATTGAGCTCCCATGATTGAGTCCATGCTCCCCCTAAGCACTAGCAGAGTCTGCAAGAATATTTTCTAAAAGAATAACTTGACTCTATAAATAAACTTTTGTGAGGATGACCTTCCTATCACCAATGACTCATACATCCATATCCCAACCAAGTGGGGATATACCAATTGTTTATACATGAAAAACACAAGAAATATTACATCATCCATCCCATGCATAGTAGGGTTACAAATTAGGTCTTTTCATGACCTTTACATTAAATGATATACATAATGTTTATAATAAGGACAACCGATCTAAACAAGACCTTGATAGCAACTATCATACACCATATATGATCTGCACCATCAACAACATCAGGATGAAAAGCCTGTATATTTCCATCATCAAAAGAGTAACCTGAATCAAAACAATTATGCGGATTTGTACCAAGATCTTCTAAGATAATGCCAACAATGCATGATTAGAAGCATATGCTCCCCCTGAACTTGTGCCAGATGTTCACTGTCAGATATGATTATTGCATATATCAATAAGAAATATCAAGGCATCATCATCAATCAGATATACATCAAGTTATCAACAACTTATGAGGACCAACATATTTCCACATGTTATCAGCAGATTGTAACCATCATCGAACAGAGTAGATAATTGACAGAACCATATCAGACCCCTTTTTCCTGAGTCTGGCCCACTTCTTTTCCTCAAACCAACATGTACACGATTGTGCCCACAGAAACCTGCGTATGTACATGACTACGCTTCATGAAACTCGAGTATAACAACTTTTCTCTGAAAAATAAGATTTAAGAGCAACTACTCCCAGCTTTTGTTTGAGATATTCAAATGTCTCTCTGGGCAGAGGTTTAGTGAATATATCAACAACCTGTTCTTTGGAGGGAACATACTCCAATTTGACCTTTTCTTCAAGCACTTGTTCATGTAGAAAATGATATTTGATGGGTAATTGCTTGGTCTTGGAGTGCATGATTGGATTCTTTGAAATATTGATGACACTTGTATTATCACATCGAATGGAGATGGGTGGAGTACATGTGATCTTAATTTCTTGCAAGGTTTGCATCATCCAAAGTAGTTG
>APFE030070704.1:50443-107405 GCA_000404065.3 Pinus taeda | reverse complement strand
TAGTGCACCCATTCACCATCAATCCAAAGCCCCATGGGCTTTATAATAATAAATTGTTAATCATATTACTAAATTTAAATTTTATTTTTATTAGATAAATAACTAAGTTAATTAATTATTACAGTATAAAAGTTATTATTTTTGATATGTTGTATTTATTTTATTATTAATAGTATTGTTGAATATTACATTTCTACATGGTATGAATAGAGATTTTACTTAAATTTAAAATTAAGATAATATTTTTATGATATAGTCTAATTTATAGACGAAATATCTTTTTAAGGGGAATTCACTAAAATCATCTGACAATACAATTTCAATATTCTGTCTCCTTTAAAATATGTTTTTGAATGTATAAATGGATTCAACACCCTGAAAAATTCAATATTTTGTGTTGTTTAAATATGTTTTTGAATGTATAAATGTATTCAACACCATGAAAAACGGGTAGAGGAATTATGGAGATTAGACAATTTAAACTCAATTTTTCAAAATTCTCCATAAGATTTTGATTAAAATTAACCAGAAAAAATGTAGTGGAAAAAGTCATTTCCTCTATAAATTAGACTACGGACTATTTTTTTTATCTTATTATCTTATTATTATTATTTATTTTGTATTTATCTTATTACAATTTATCCATTAATAATATTACTATTTACCTTATTATTATTGTTTCCCAAAATTTAAAAATTAAAATAATATTTTGTTATATTATTATTATTAATTTGTACTTATTACTTTTTCTACTTCTATTTATCTTATTATTATTTATCAAAATAATAATATTGTTGAATACTACATTTCTACTTACTATGAATAGTGATGTTGCCTAAATTTCTTTTGTTTTAATTTCTCTTTATTCATCCCTTTTAGTCTTTATATTTATGATATGTAGTAGAAGCAACTTATTTTCCCTCTTGGAGGTTGTGTTTATTTATCATTAAAGTGTTGAAATATTAAGCGTGTGTTGGTTTTTAAATAGAAAGTGCCATGTAATTTTATTCATCAAATAAGAATGAAATTACATTTTATATATGTGAAATCATATTCCACAGCTACATAATGTAAAAAAGAACTAATACTATTAAAAAATGAAACCCAAAAAGACCAGCCTGAAGACAACACCAAGAAACATTTTTGGAGGAAATATGCTACACATTTTAGACAATAATTTTAAAAACCCTAGGGTCCACATAAGAATGACAAACCTTAGAGCATAGAAAGGAAAACATTGCAAAAACAAAGGTAAGGAAAAGACCCCCACGAAACAAAAGGATTGTGAATATTCCCACATATTATGAACAAGGTTCAATGACCCATAGGAAAAATCCCAAGAAAAAATATAGTTGGGCACAAGTTGCCCTGAAAGCCAAAACAAGCAGCCAAAACTAGACATCGAATGTATACCAGATAGGGAAACAAACCCAAGAAATAAACATGCGACATCATCCATGCAAACAAACATAAGCGCCAACCGAAGAGGGCACCAACAACGACAGAGAGAAGGTGAGCGACAACACTACAAAGTAGAACCCCGAGCTTTTCCCAACTCGAACCAGAATATTTGCATTAATAGGAGAAAGACCCCAAAGAAAGTAGAGGGCTGCAAGGAAACACCCATGCACGCAATAAAGAGTCCAATACATAAAACGACAATGACAACACATAAAGAAGATGAAGACTTGACAACTAGACAGGCAAAGGCACAAAATGAGGGATGGGGTGGTTAGGGATCAACCCCCCAAACTTTCGTTCCCTCAACTCCTTGAATAACAACTCATGTACATTATTTGTTTAAATGTTAAACTAGTTGTGTGTATAATTGTTTATTTCCTTGTATTGAGAGGTGCTTTACAATGTAGAATAGGGACATAGGCACTTTACAGTCTAGAATAAGAAGCACAAAGGTGTTCTGCAATTTAGAATAGGGAATTGAGCGACATTTTACAATTTAGTAAGTAGAGAATTTCAATACAAGAGAGATGTTGTAATGTCTATAAATACATATACACATTTAAATATTAGCTCAATAATAAATAAATAAAACATAATAAAAAAATACTCAATCAATTAAAATTAAAAAATCAAAATATATAAAAAACATAAATTTTAAACAATTAGAAGTGAGCAAATTAGCCATTGCTGAAGAAATTAAGAAAATAAAGATCCCAAGTAACAAAAATTCTGAGGAACCCAACATATTTAAGGTTTTGATACACATATTATAAACAATATTTTATGTTTTTGCAATTATAATACTATTTCTTAAATAATATTCTTTTAGCCTTTTAGCAGTAATCTAAAGAGATTGCTTTTTTGGCTTGAAAATTATGGAAATTCTGGGCATATTTTGATAAAATTAGGATGGAATCTTTCGGTTAATCTTCAATTTTTGGTGCTTTAGAAGTTTTTGATGGTGCCCAATCCATTTTCACCATCAAAATTATGATTAAAAACTGCTATCGCATAATTTTTTGAATTTTTTTTTGCCGAGATTCAAGCCACTTTTAACCGTCCACACAATTCCTCCACCTCTATAAACTCCATTACTTTATACCATCTACTCATTTTATTACAAATAATAACAAACCAAAAATTAACAAAATATTTTAATATAAAATATATGTAACATTTAAATTTTTTACATTTCTTGATACATACAACACACCGTAAAATATTATTTTCACCTCCAATATAAAAAGAAAATAGCTCAACAATTCATATTGTATTCTTGTTAATAAAAAGTTATCTTACCTAAATCATTATTAAATATTGCTTATTAGTTGACATTCTTTGAAAAAAAAAACATATAAAAACAAACATAAATTTTACAAATTTTTAAAACTATATAAATTTAAAATAATAATTTAAAATTTTAATAAAATTAAAAAAAAAAACAGTAATCAAATAACTTTAACTCTGGACCAAATTCCCATTTCTGCCCCTCCGTCAAACATTTTTGGAATATTTAATTATTAACATATAAATAAAAATAAAATTGGTTTACTAATAAGGTTGTTTAATAATTATATATCCATTGAAATGGGAATACTATAATTATTATATACTATATTGTTAAAATTTTAATCTCTGTCATATATAAAAGGTTTTAAAATTGATAAAATCCAAGTTTTTAATAATCAAATATACTTGACGACATTATTCAGTTGATTGGTCGGCTATAAAGGAAAAAGATAATGAAGATCAACTAAGGAAGTGAACTTTGTGGATAGTATTGGACGGATACCTCTCACGCGTTAATCAACGGGAAATTAATAGTATGTGAGACACATTTGGAAAGGTAGTTGTGTATTAAATTTTATTTTCATAACATACAGCTAAATAATTTATTTCACTTCCTTAACATATTAAAAAAACAAATATTTATTTCACAAATATTTATTTTAAACGTTAAACAATTTATTCCACTTCGTTAACCAATTAAAAAAAATAAATATTAATTCACATTGAGTAAAAATGGAATTACATATTGACTTTTATAGTAGGTTGTAGAATAATAAGGTAAAAAAACAGCTTTAGAACATTCTATCCATATTCCTGTGATGGAGGAGGATTATGAAAACTCTTGAGTCTCCATACTAAGATGTAGCAAAATTAAAAATGCTACCATGATACAACATTATGTAGAAATTTTTGTAGTACATATAATGATTACATGAATCAAAACACACATAGAGAGGTAAGTATTTAAAGGCATCTAAATCAAAGGATTAATGAATAGCAATTATCTGCTTTTCTTTCATAATCTTGTTTAGATCATCTTTAGAGTCTTGCGTTGGGCATAAGGCATCCAAATCAAAAGATTAATGAATAGCAATTATCTGGTTTTTCCTCTATAATCTTGTTTATATTACCCTCATAGTCTAAACATTGTTAGGCATTTTTACAGTAGTCTTGTTTAGACCATTTTCCTAGTCTAAACACTGTTAGGCATTGGATAAACTAGTGATCGGTGTGTGTTTCACAACATGTGCTTAACCGCTTCTCGTGGATCCATCAACTCTGCAGATGTGTTCGTTTAGTAACACCTGCAGGTTTTGGTGTTAGTAACACTTGCGGGTTTTGGTAGAACTATAATTGTGATTCCAACAAATGGTATCAGAGCCAAAGGTCTTGAGTTCCAATCACACCTGACTCGTTCTCGGGGGAGATTGTTGGACATTGAGTAAACCAATTTATCTCAAAGCAATAAATGCTACACCAAATTGTGTCGTGTAGTCATACATTTTATATATCTCAATTTTTTTATTTTTATTTTTCCAAATAATCTTTATATCATATTTATTCTAAGAGAAATACAATTTTTTAAATTTAGTGATTTAGATTTTCATGATTATAGTTCCAAATCTTCCTTTGGTGTGTTTTTGTACCTTTAGGAACAATTTCTTAATTATATTCTTATTAATTTGACATCCTTGAAAAATAAATAATTTTATTTCCTTAAACACAATTTTTTTGAAATTAAATAAATTATAAATAATTTTTATTTTTTTAAATACAATTTCTATGAAATAAAATAAATTATAAATTAAATAAAATTAAAACAAATATTAAATTTCAAAATTTGGTAAACTATATATATATTTAAAATAATAATTAAAATTTTTATAAACTCTTAAAAAAAATCAAATAAACTTTAACTCTCATCAAAATTCCCAATTTTCTACCCCTTGTCACCCATTTTTAGATTATATTTAATTATTACATCGATAAATAAATATAAAAAACTTTGTTACTAATAATTGTTTAATAAATAGATATTCATTGAAAAAGAAACTTTAATTATGATATATTGTTTTGTTAAAATATTAATCCTAATCATATTAAATGGTTTTAAAATTTATGAAATCCTTATGCTCAAATCAATGTCTTTACTAATCAATATACTTATGATGGCACAGTTTAATGAAAAGCGTTCATTCCCTTGTCATTGGTTTTAGATCAAATCAGTCTGATATTTTTTTCAGTTCCAGTTCAATGTCAGGGTTATAGTTTTATCAATTTGATGGAAACAGTTTTTTTTATTGCAAAAGTGTCTCTTCCGAATTTTGCAATCTTAGGAATTTCCCACTCATAAATATTTATGTGTCAACTTGAATTACAAACTTCTTTATGAATTGATATGTTTTGGGTCACTGACTTCCCTCTGGCTAGCTCAAGACGGGGCCTGCGCAGAGCTTATAAGTGGCCTTCCGGACAGATTGAATTTCACAAGAATAATTTTGTGACGAAAATTTTATAGTTGAAAATTTAAAATAAGGTGTTTAAATTGTTATAAAGTGATGCTGATGAACATAGGCAATCCCGAGTCTTGTTTTTGGCCAATATTTAGTGGTCTATTTGTAGTTCTTTTTGGGTCGCTTATTAGTTTAGACTGCTGGGACTTCCAGTTTCTCTGTATTTCCCGGGATTGTTTATGTTGTTATTGAGTGGATAGTTATATATAACTTATAGGTTTATAGAGCTAAATTAATATGTATCCGTTTTATTTGATTATGTGAATAACAATAATGTATGTTTTTTATTTGATTATGTGAATATCAATGAAGTAAAGTTTTATTTTGGAAAGGAAAATATTGAAAATAAAAGAACATTATTATTAGAAAAACATTATTAGCATATTAATTTTTAACTTTGGATTTATTAAGGTTGAGAGGGATCAAAATTTTCAAGATGCTTTTTGAGTGTAAAATTTGAGGAAATCTTTGCACCTCGCCTTGACACTTGATAAGTCTGATTAAAATAAATCTAGACAAATTTTATTTATTTTGACACTTGATAGATCTGAAATTAAAATGAATCTAAGCTAATTTTAATTCATAATATTTCCATCTCAATATTCTTTCGTAAATGTATTAAAAAAATATAAATGTGTTGTATATATTGTTTTTAATAATAAATTAATTTTTTTCATTTATTTTTATGCATTCATAATGTATTGAGGGGACTTAATAGCTTTAGTGAGGTTCACCCAAGTTCAACATTATTTGACTATATGTAAGATGTGAAATTTCATCAAAATTCAATATTATTGGGTTGTTTGTAAGATGTGAAAAATCATTTCTAAATAAATAATTTGGCAAAAATAAGTTATAATAAGTCACACTTCCTTTTAAAATGTTCTTTTGCATTTTTTATTAGTATTTCAAGGTGATAACGTTGAACAATGATGAAGTGGAGGTTGGTGTAGTTGAGGTTGGGGATAATTTCATTGTACACATTGTGGTGAATAGCTCCACTGTACACAATGTGGTGAAGGTTAATTGACGTACATACCTTCATTGCCTTTCAATCGATGCCTTGCTTTGCATTCGATGCTTTCACCATCTCGCCACTATCTTGCTCTGCATTTGATGCTTTCACCACCTCACCACTATTAGATTGTTGTTCCTGAAAATGTTCATATAGAGTCATGCAACAAATCCTGATTGATAGAGTTGTATTGTTTTTGTTTTTACATTCTTGTATGCCCTCTGTGCAAAATCCTAGCTACATAATCAAATTAACATGTGATGCAGGAGTATTAGAGCTTTGAAACCATTAAGTCTTTATGTGAATAAACTTCAAAATGGGGACTTGATTTTTGAGAATAATATATATTCTTTTATGTAAATAAATTGTGTTCTCCAAATTGGTATATTTTATGAGTTTAATAACAGATGAGTAATAGTTTTAGAAAAGTTATGGATAAACGATATTTTGTCCATAAGGGAAAAACTAATTTCCCTTGAAAATCATGGGAGATTTAGAGAATAAATCATGGGAGATTTAGAGAATAAATCATGAGAGCTTTATGGAATAAATCAAGGAGTGATTTATGAATTTGGAAAATCTACTTTTCTTCTAATTTTGTATTTAACCATTGTAAGCCTACAAGCAAGGCTAATGGCCAAATGAAAGTGAAACCAGATCCTCATAGAGAGAAACAAGTGTTTTGAGTATTTTTGTATGTACAAGTTTTGTTAATAAAATGAAGTTTCCTATTTTATCTGTATGAAGTGTCTATGTGCACGATTATTGAAGAATTCTTCAAATATGAAATTGGTAGAATTAAGTGCCTATGTGTGTGAATTGGGCAAATAAATCTTATTGAAGATTTAGTGAAATTAAATTTATTGCATGTATTAAATGTTGGGGAGCAAGAATCATTGGTCAAACTATTGATGAGAGGTTTGCAGTTAAATTTTTTGTGAATTTTGTATTGAATTTAGTTATGGGTTATGTTGAGATCGTATGGAGATCTAAGTATAGACCATTGGATGAGTTGTGATTAGAAAATTCGATTTTCTTGCTATCAAGTGGTATTAGAGTTGGTTAGCTCTTTACATAAGGGAGTCAAAGATGATTATGCTCTTTGAGATTGGAAGAAATGTGTAAGATTCCCTTTCTTGATCTGGTCAAAATGGATAGAATCTGTCCATGGTATTTACTGCGGTATTTTTGCCAGCCCATGGAATTTGCCTTTGGTTTTCAAGGGAAAATAATAAAATGAAGTCTTTAGAGAGTCCATCAAGCCTATAAAAGGGGTTAGAAAACTATCTTGCTATGTTTTTCTTGAGAACTTAGCGTGGCCAATTCCAGTTTGATGGATGAAAACCTGTGGGTCCACGATTGTGCTTCAGTGCATTTGTCTTCTCTTTGATACGCAGTCATACGTACCATTGCAGGGGCTTGAAATTTATTGTATTGCATGTACTATTTTTTCAGTTATTAATATAAATAAAGGCTGCATTTTCAAAAAAAAATTATTTATTTTTTATTTTTATTTTTTTCGCAAATTTTTTTAGAACATCTAGAGTGTATCAGATCTATTAGATATTTTGGTGTTTGAGATATTACAATGGTATTAAAGTTGTGCATCTTGCCAACCTGAGAGTTATAGTTGGTTGGTACATCAATTTTTCATGCAATAACTTTGGTGAGATTTCTCTGCACCCTAACCGACATTTACCCAACTTCGGTGGTACCAAATACCGCCCTCGCTGGTCGATTGATTATCTTATTTGGTTCGTGGAAATGATTATGGATTGGTTCTAAGACTATTGTAGAAGATCTGATCATCCAAGGCCATCGAACCCTTATCAGACGATTGCGATTGAGACGAGCAGGATCAAGTTCGTATACAACATTTTACATTTTTCCATTGTTGAATATCTGCAAACCTTAACCTGCATCGCCAAGATTTGTTGGTGGGGCAAACTACCATACCGCAGAAGTTACCAGTCGTTGGGCCACACGAGGACCATGTAGGGGTCATGAGGGCCGAATAGTCTCACGATCGATGTGGGCAATGTTTTCAAAGGCAATAAAGGGCGATGACCATGCATAAACTTTTATAAGAAGAACAACATATATATAGTCATCCGAGGCGCAGAAGTCTGGAAGGTTCCTTTAGATACCCAACGCTTGAAGGGAGACATGAGATCTATCTGAAAGCGCCCTCAAGGACGATCCCAAAATCGCTGAGTTCCAGAATCAACGTTCCCTCCTCACGTAGACAGAATAACGGGGTTCTCTATAATTTATGGGAGCACGCCAACGGAAAGGATAGATCCAGTTTGCAAAGGGACGTAGACTGCCAAGTCATCCATAATAACGTTCTGGTCAGTTAAGGAAAATCGAGCATCAACTGATTGCTTAATCAACCCCGCTCACTTCACAGCATCCACAATCAGCGAGGATTGAACACGGTCTCTGCAGTTCTTGTGGCACGGAAGAGGGTCGAACATTGTTCGAGGGCCACCGGTTGCAGCGAGTTGACCAACCGCTTGCCACAGAGTCATCTACCTGCACCATCGGCGGAGTCATCTCACTCTAAAGTGAGCTGGATGTTGTGGGGATAAGTGAAGAAAGTTGAAGAGAAAGAGGGAAGGCAGATCAGAGCCATAATGTCATCATTTTATTTTTGGAAACGCTTCAGGAATTAACATAGTAATCCTTTGGGTTGCAATACTTTGGTGGATAAAAAATGGTAACAACTTCCAGAGCAGAAGCAAGAGTAGAATAACAAGTCTTTCTCTCGGAAGATCGATGTTATCTTTCAACAATCAAAGGATATTTGGAAAGAAGATGTAAGAAGAAATTGTCTCTTTGAACTTGGATCCAAATTGTAGAGAACAAAGTCAGACATAGATCTTCATAAGTTGGAGGAATTAGACACATGTCTTTCTAAGGTGGGGCAGCCAGAATGGAAGAAACTCAGTTGGGCTCTCAAGCCATCCATGCTTGCATTGATACAACTGAAACTTTGGGAACATCACTGTGAAGAGGTCAAGCTTACAGTTTCTTGTTGTCTCAGCAGAGTTATAGCTCTATCATCACCACTACTGCCCTACAACAATGATCTCATGAGAGATATACTGCAGCTCATAGTAGAAGCCCTTCAGGGATTGAATAACATCATGCTTCCTACCTTTCAAAAACGGTGAAGAATTTTAAAACTTATGGCAGAATTCAGCTTTGGCACATTCATGCTGAATCTGGAATGTAATGAGTTGATCTTTCAATTACTCCAAATATTTTACACCAGTGTTACATCAACTCATTCAGACCATGTCAAAAAAAGCATGTAAAATATTGTGTCTCTATTCTTAGAAGGAAATGCTCGCATTTGCAAGATACTAAGAACCACATTGTTGACCATTTGAAGGAAGGAACCATAAGGATCACCAGTTGCCTATGATCTAGTCAAGAAGTTGGCTAGGCAAAACATAAAATTGCTCAGAAGGGTGTTGACTAGAACGGAGTTGAGAAGAATTTATGGATGAAGCAAGAACAAAATCTACAACAAGAATGAACTGAGGAGGAGAAGACTATGCTTTATCTGCAAGGGACCTTGGGCCCTTAACCATTCATGTCCGAGTGATAAGGAGGCAACAAGGGTAGATCATGGGGATTTACCCATAGTCAAAATCACCAGTTTTCAAAAGAGAACCTATGAAGGATCCAAGCAGTGAATTACAGATGGTGAACAACAACAACATGTTTTTTAGAGAAACTTGCAGGACAAGCCGATGATAATCAATTAGTTTGACAAAGTACATGAGGAAAGGAAGGAGGGAATTCCTCTTGGTGATAAGGTAGTTGAGTCTATAGATATCCAAGAGAGCATCCATAATGAGTATGAGCAATTAGGTATAGATAATAGTTCACCAATACATCCATGTTTGGCAATCAGAGAGGGTGGACAACTTATCCCCCCATGTGGAGAAAATCAGGAAGAAGACATTCGAGGAAAATCAAATGAGGAGACAGTAATAATAAACCAACATGATGAGCATGATCATGCGAGGCAACATGACAAATATAATATGCAGGATGAGCCATCTCTAGAGGGTTAGTCAAAGGTTCAAGTTGAAGTTGTGGTCATGGGGCATCCAGTGTAGACATATACAGAGACATTCAATAAGGCACAAGAATTTACAGTAGAGAATTTTCAGGAAAGGATCATGCATTTCAAGACAGATCTTATGATGTTGAAGCAGAGAGTCTGGATAGTCCGAGACACTATCTTACAGGAGAATGGAAAAATTGAGGAGCTCATAGGGGTATGTGTCGAATCAATGACCCAATTTCCTAGTGTTGAGGAACAACTCAAGTCCCTCACAAGATAGTAACACAAGTACAGTTGGGAGTTCCACAGTAGCCATCTACGAGAGTACATAGATAAGGCTTGCAACACTACAAATGTTCTCCAAATGCATCATGTTGGGTGACCGAGTGGAGCAACATGAATTGAGCATCGAGCAACATCAACATAGTAGATTTGCAGTTATTCAACCTTCCCAAGGCATGGATTGCCAAGAATTTATGAGTTGGTACTCTATTGATGGGTTGATTCCTAGGAGGAAACTCACAGCCAAGGGCATATTACAGCTTTGGCCATTTGGCACGGGCAATGATGGAGCGCTAAGATTGGTATTGTACCATAACCCATAGGTCCCAGGACTTAGGTGGCATTGGGATCTAGGAGACATTGGGGCCAGGATTGGCCAAAGGATTGTTTGGGATCTAGATGAATCTATCGAGGGAAGGATTGGTCGGAGGATCGTTTGGGATCCTGGTATCAAAGGATCCATTCAAGATCATGTAGCATGGAGGTATGGAATAACAAACTGGGTTGTATTGGACCCTGGTATCAATACTTTTGTTGAGGATAGTAGTGAATTGCTTGAGGGCAAGAAATCTTTGGGTAGGAGGATTTGTAATATTCCATTTCTTGATCTGGTCAAAACAGACGGAATCTGTTCATGGTATTTACCGTAGTATTTTCTCATGGTTTCAACCCATGGTATTTGCCTTTGGTTTTCGAGGGAAAATAATAAAATAAGGTCTTTAGAGAGTCCATCAAGCCTATAAAATGGGATAGAAGTTAAGCATTTGGATCATTCGGGTTTATCTATCTTGCTATGTTTTTCTTCAGAACTTGGCATGGCCAGTTCTAGTTTGATCCCAGGGACAAAAACCCCGTGGGTGTTATTTTGTCTAGTGGATCCATCCAGGGTCCACGATTGTGCTTCAGTGCATTTGTCTTCTCTTTGATAAGCGATCATACGTGCCATTGCAAAGGCTTGAAATTTATTGTATGACATGTACTATTTCTTTAGTTATTAATATAAATAAAGGCTGCATTTTCAGATCTTTTTTGTGTTCAGTGTTTTTACTACAAAATTTTTGAGAACATCTAGAGTGTATCATATTTGTTAGAAATTTTTGTGTCTGAGATATTACAAAAGGATAGTTGATCAGAGTCATGCAACACAAGGAGAATGGATAATTGCGGCAATGCAATAAGTAAAGTGGTCTTTATATTTCCAAATTGATTTGTGCAGAGGAATTGATGTTTGTAGGTAACAGTTGAAGGATATAGATAGTGGATCATAGCTTGGAAGTTGTGACAAAGACAAAAAGTGAAGTAAGAATTGTGGCAGAAGAACCTTGTAGTAGAGGAAGCAGGGAACAAGTAGAAGTTCTCAAAACAAGTAAATCAGGTAAGTGCTACAACCAAAGGAGTAGAGGAGTGCTCGAGAAGGTTCTAAGGAGAGAAAATACCAAAAGGTCAAGCTAGTGAAAAAAAATTGATGAGGTATTGAGTAGCAAGAAGAGGAAAGTTTCTACAGAGGAGAGGCTTGGTTGCAATTCACTGTTGAGCATGGAGAAGCTCACAAAGATAAAGAGAATAATAACCACAGAGGGTCATTACAAAAGTTCTGGTGAAAGCCATACGAGAATGAAAAAAGATGTCAATGCAAATGACATAAAGATAAAGCTGAGTGATGACGAGTTTGAGAGGGAACTCTCTGAGATTAAAGAACAATTGAATGTACTTATGGAGTGGCTACAGAAACATGAGGAAGACCAAAAATGCAGATGGATTTTTAATTCTAAGAAAGTTAAATGGTCGGTTAAGGAATTGTTTGCAAGAAATTTGCGCAAGAAGATGACGCACATGATAAGAACTTGGTTGAAAGAAAGGGAACTCAAAGCAGTTGAGTACCAGGAAAAAAAAGTTCACTTTTGTGAACCGAAGAAAGGGCCATTGCTTGGAGAGAACGAGTATGAAGCAATGGATGAGATCCAAGATTCTCATATTTTTAAAACTAATGAATTTTCTCTAGATGCATGTATGGAAGATGGTGGGCAATTAAATACAACTGCTACAAAATTAGAGGAAAAGTGGAATGCAAATTATGTTACAAGTGATGAAGGTGAAGGAGGACATAAATCTTACTTTCTTCTAAGCCATGATGAAGAGAGACACTTAAATGCAACACTTGTGAAAGAAGGTACAAAGAGAAATGATGAACATGAAGGAATACTCAAGGAGATTCCAAGCAATGGAATTGAGCATGGAAGTCTTCTACCAAAGGAAGTATATTTGGACTTCGAAGAACATGTAAAGCTCTTGGAAGATTGGTTGGTGAAGGACAAAGGTAATGAATGTTGCAAAGAGTTTATAAAAAAATTCAAGTTTGGTTTGTTGATTTGGAAGAATTAGCTTATTTGGAAGGGAAACTATTAGATCCAAAGGTGCATATCCATCATGCACAACTGGAAGTGGAGGAGGAATTTGCCTTGAAGGATACTAAGGTGAATGATACTATAAGGTATGGTCAGCGTAAATTTTTTGAACTAGAGGTAATAAGAATTATGTGATTCTTATACAAATGGAAATGCAACAACAAGTGAGCGATGCAAGCAAGTTACAACAATCAAAGCCAATGTTAGATGAGGAAATAGGCATGCTGTGGATGGTGATGAATAAGATGACCGAGAGAAGGTATAACAAGAGGACAATGACAACCAACAGAAAAGAAAAGATGACTATAAGACTTTTCATTAGCAAAGCAAGTGGACACCAACAACACAATGTTTGGAAACTAGGAATATTGAAGGTGACAAAAGAAGAAGCATATGAACAACAACAGTGCAAAGTTTGGGATCCTAGAGGATTCATAAATTAATGGAACATGATCAGGAGATCATGAACTTTTTCCTACCTTGGGAGTCTGATGCATGAGCATTAGAGCTTCCAACCCATTAAGTCTTCGATGTGAAAAGACTTCAAAATGAGGTCTTGATTTTTGAGAAGAATTTATATTCTTCTATGTAAATAATTTTTTTTCCAAGTTTGTATATTTTATGAGTTTTATAATTAATGTCATAGTTTTAGAAAAGTTATGGATATTCAAGATTTTTTCCGTAAGGCAAAAGGTAATTTACCTTGAAATCCATGAGAGATATAGGGAATAAATCATGAAAACTTAGGGAATAAATCATGAGAAATTTATGGAATAAATCAAGGAGTGATTTATGGAGTAGGAAAATCTGAATTTCTTCTAATTTTGTATTTAATCATCGTAAACCTATGGGTAAGGCTAATGGCCAATTGAATGTGAAATTGGGCTCATAGAGAGAAACAAGTGTTTTTGAGTATTTTTGTATTTATAGGTTTTGTTAATGAAATGAAGTTTCATGTCTTTTGTGTATGAAGTGTCTATATGCATGATCATTGAAGAATTCTTAAAATCTAGAATTGGTAGAATTAAGTTCCTATGTTGTGAATTGGGCAGAGAAATCTTATTGACAATTTAGTGAAATTACATTTAATGCATGTGTTAAATGGTGGAGACCAAGAATCAGTGGTCAAACAGCTGATGAGAAATTTGCAGTTAAATTCTTAGTGAATTTTGTATTGAATTTAGTTATGGGTTATGTTGAGATCGTATGGAGATCTAAGTATATACCAGTGGATGAGTTGTGGCAAGAAAAATTGATTTTCCTGCTTGAATGGGTCAAATGGTACTCATCTCCATGTAGAATTTCTTTTGTCCTTGGTTGACACCCTTAAACTTCACTAAATAAGTTACACTCCTGAATTTTCAAACTTTTGCCGTGATTTGTGATGTGTTTGTATCTAGAGTTTTGAAGGAATATATAACTGAAATATTATACTTTTGAAGGAATGTATCACTGAAATTTAAGTATAATACGGAACATTTAATACAACAAAGGTAGTAAATAAATTTTAAAACTCAATTTATAAATAAGTGCTCAGAATTGTGATGTTAAATTATGCATGCCCTTAGGAAAAACAGATAAAATGCAAACCTTTTTCACTGAAAGATATCAAAATTAGTCGTTGTATATTAAAAAGAAATTATCCAATAAAGATTTAATAATCATGACTTGAAATCTCATGGTAGCTTTTCAACTTAGCGATCATAGACAATATTTCCAATGGAAACCTGGTATATTTGTGAATGTTAAAATTAGGATGAAATCAATGATGTTTTTATAGGTTATAATCAACTCAGAATAGTGATATTTGAGTCTTTTTTTTTTAACATATAACCTTTCTCATTGCTTCCACAATGGTCGAGGCATACCTCTGCATGTGTTTTTCACAATTATTTGGTCACAATTCTCCATGCATTTAGAAGCCTACCATCAAATTAAAATTGGGTCAATATGAAACAATTCAAATCAACATGACTCTCTGTATAGTGACATTGACTAATACATGAAAATTCAAATTAAATAAAGATATACTAGCAATTGCTTCAAAAGGTGCAAGAGACTCTGATATGTTTTTTAAATTGAAAAAAAATTGTACTTATAAATTAATTATTTATACATTAAAATATATTTTTATGAGTATAAAAATTGTTCAAAATTATCATTACAATTATAATAATTTTTTTTGTTTTTAAAATACGTACATTTGATATTTTTATACATTTGATAAATGCATTAAACAAACAATTGCTTTGCAATTTTGGAGTTTTGGAGTTTTCATAATCTATTATTTCTAGTTCTAATTTAGCTATAAATAATTTCCTACAAACATTTAAAATATAAAACTAAAATAAAAAAAGATGAACACAAATTTACGATATCAAAGGTGCACATGGACACTCAAGCCTTAATGTCACAACAATCTTATGTTAGGTATTTGAAAATATGACAAATTGAATATAAGAAGACTAGAGTTCACAACACAATGATTGCATCTTGGGCAGTGATTAGGACAATTTGTTCAACAATGAATTATTCAATACAAATGTGATCTAATGTGTACATTGCATCAACGAAGCAATAGGGCACTCTACATACACCAATCTCAACACAAATTTCTCTACAACTTTGTTGCTTTCACCTCAAGGTTGAAAGGATTGCACACCATTATGTTCATAGCATGCCCAACATTTTTTCTGAACTGTAAAGCCCTCATAAAACACAATTTACAACTAGGAAGGTAATCTAGGTATGCAACAACTACTAAGAAACAAGTAAAATCTAACTGCCTCCACTCTTGTATCAGATAAAAGTAAAATTGTTGTCGAAGTGATAAATTTTCACTTTGTATATTCAAAAAGCCAAAAAAGATAATTGGTTCTTTCAGCTAAAAAAAATAAAATAAAATAAAATATTTTTAATGCCTACTTTGCATTTTTGAGGAATCTAGTTGTGTTCATCATTTAATGATTACACTAACAATATTGTTGACACTTTTCATTTTATTTTCATATATTTCATTTTATTTTGTTTACTTGTATATTTTTTTTTGGTCAAGTAAGAGTGGATCCTTCAATTAACCGAACAAAGATTACATATGGTACATGTTTTTACAAGTGTAAATACCAAAAAAATACAGACCGGTATAAGATCAACAAACAACCGGGACATCCGAACCCAAAACCTTACATTCAAACCCACCAAAACCCCCTGGGAAAAACCTAAATGAACAGATTGCCGATCTGTCCACAATTCATCTCCTTCAAATCCTACCGCTCAATCTCCCCAAAACTTAACCCTCAAACCCCACCATCGATATAACTTTCTATTGGACGGTTGAAAAATTCTCCAATCTACCGAGATCCACCGTCTATCTTACCTTCAATCGGACGGTAGATAATCGCTCTGATCAATCGAGTTGCACAGTGATCTTGCACCGTTGATTAAAACCCATTTGATTTGACGGTCCACAAGTCATCGCTGCTAAAACTTATGTGGTATTTACCCACTTTACGGACCCGATATAGATTATAACCTTGGTGTAAAAATATATCGGGTCCGCTCAACCCCTTAACTTTCGATCAATTTGAAACCCGATATCCATTCAATATCTAAAGCCAACAGAGTTTATGGTCTGCAGCCCTTCAATAAGCACGTTTTTTATCCCATCCTCCACTCCCTCCAAGCACGTTGTTTATTCTATGGCGTAAGCATTGACTGTGGGATCTACGGTTAGGATTTCCTCTGGCACTTCAACCAAGCTCCGGGAATTCTGCTCTTTCCCACTCCCGCTAGTCTTCCTCCTGCTGATTATTCATGATCTGGAAGTACTCTATATCTTTGGCCACCTGTCTATGATAATATTCCCTCAGTTTACTAGAGGGTATAGAATCCCAGTCATACCAGATATAACTCTCCTTGCATATCACGCCTTCATTCACCAAACGATCAGCTAACATATTGGATTTTCTTCGCACATGAAAAAAATTTACTGTTCTCAGGGTTCGCAAGTGGGAGTGAATGTGCTGAAAGACCTGCTAGAGCCTCCAATGTTTCAACACTTTCCCAAGTGCCATTCCATTGCACATTTTCTTGGCTGCATTAATGACCAATTCAGAGTCAGCTTCAATGATGGTGTTGTGTAAATTTAACTCAATCAAGATTTCTAGACATTGTTCTAAGGCCATGAGCTCTGCCATGTTATTAGTGGTAGTCCCCAAGTGACTGTGGAAGATATCCTTTATGCTCCCCTGCTCATATCTTATGACACTTCCAAATCCAGCCATCCCTGGGTTGCGCTTAGAGGCCCCATCTATATTGATTTTCAAAAAACCATGAGGAGGAGGCTACCAGATATCTTTACCAGTAGTTGTTTTTCTCACACCCTTAATAGCGCCAAGGGGAACCAAAAAATGGAGACCCAACTGCCTCAGAATGCGAGCCTCCTGGGCCAAAGGGGGGTCCTCAGGAATTTTCCACATAAGGGCTCCTACTATATCTTTGATCTATCGTAGAATTTGGCCAATGATATATTGGGTCTAGCTTGTTTTGTTCTTGAAAATCCCGCCATTGCGTTCTTTCCAGACATCTCAGATAATAAAGCCTGTAACCAAAGTCCAAGCCTTGTTAATGATTTTGTTACTTGAGAAGTTTTTCCTCCTATTCTTCAATGTGTTGGTGATGCTGAGTCTGTCTCTATCAGTTTTCCTGGAGACTGAGGCTGCCCAATCCCACAAGGTAGAGGTGAAGGGGTAGTGGTTTAGTAAATGCTCCATTGTTTCTTCCTTTAATCCACATAGATGGCATTTGGATGGGCCAAAAAATCCCCTTTTCAGAAGATTCTCCCAAGTGAGAATCTTCTTTTGGTGAACTAATCACATAAATAACTTGACTTTCATCCATTGCGGGTTTCTCCAAAGGTTATTCCAAACCTTGTCAGGGTTTGGATAGTCAAAACCTAGGTCCATGCATTTAGCTTCTCTGAGGTTAAATGTGCCTTCAGTGTGTCGACCCCACCTCAGTTGGTCAGACGAGGAAGACACTAAAATGTTCCTCTTTTCCAAAGTCTAGAGCCAGGGAATCTGCTTGTGCTTTCAAAGGACTCTCTTCACTGTAACCAAGATTCTTCCACATTCACCATTTGTCATTGTCCCTTACCTAATCCCAAACCATGAGTAGACCTTTGTTATCAGTGTCATTTTTTAGAGCAGTTAGTTCTTCTCTAAACAAATTTGGTTCCTGCTACCAATTATCCTCCCAAAACCATGCAAGGTTCCCAACTCTGATCTCCCAGAAACTGTGTTGTTGAACAATGCCTCTATTCTCCCAAGCAAGGTTCCAAATGTGGGAGCCCTTGATGAGCCCTGACATTCTGATAGGATCCCTCTCCTGCCAATTATTTTCATATTTCTGCTTCCAAAGCTTTGCCTAAGGGGCTACTGATTCCTTGAGCCACCTCCACCAAAGTTTTGCTCCCGAAACTCTGCTGATGATTTCAGGGTCATGAAGCCCCAAACCTCCATGGACCTTAGGTTTGCAGAGCTTGTCCCAAGCTACCAACGCCCACTTCTTTTTCTCTTCCCTTTTGCCCCAAAGAAAATTTCGTTGAATACTCTTCATTTGTTGTATAACATCTTTGGGAGCAGGGAGAGCTGAAAACATGAAAATGGGTATATCCTGTAGGACAACCTTTGTAAGCACAAGACGCCCAAGTTCAAAAACCCACAGGTCCATTTCCTGACTTTATGAAGTTTATTGGTGACCGGTTCCCACACTCCCTTACTCAGAGGTTTGTCAGAAAGAGGCATTCCAAGGTAATTGGAAGGTAACTGAGCCTTTTGAAACCCAAGAATTATGGTGAGGTTCCTCTGAATAGCAATGTCAGTATTGAAAAAAAAAACCTTTGATTTTTCAAGGCTTACCTCTGTACCAGCCGCCAAAGCAAAGTCATTTAGGATTTATTTGAAAGCTCTGGATTACTTGACCGTAGGAATGCCCTATAGCATTGTATCATCCACAAATTGTTGATGAGTAGAGGCATCCCCATCCAAGGTAAGTTTCAGACCCTGGATTCTTCCTTCACCATTTTCCATTTTGATCGCTCTACCTAGTCCTTCCATCATGAGAACAAAGAGGAAGGGGGAGAGTGAATCCCCTTGCCTGAGAACCCTAGAAGGTATAAAGGTTCTATAGGGAGCTCCATTAAGTAGAATTGAGAAACTAATCGAGGATACAAGTGTCATAACCCATCTTATCCAGTTGTGGTCGAATCCGTAAGCTCTTAGCACTTCCTTGATGTACACCCAACTTAGCTCATCATAAGCTTTTGCTAAGTCTAGTTGCATGACCATACCAGCTTGCTTCTTGCTCTTAAGAGAGTGTACTACCTCGTGAGCTTGTATGTTGTTGAGAATCTGTCTTCCTTCCACAAAACCAGTTTGCTCCTCTAAAACAAGAGCATGAAGAAGAGGGTTTAGTCTGTTAGCAATCACTTTGGAGATAATTGTGTACACCACATTACATAAGGCTATGGGTCTAAATCTGTCCGGTGTCATAGCTTTTTCCTGCTTTGGAATCAAAGCTATGAAAGAGGCATTAAGAGCTTTCAAAACAGTTTTAGATCTTCTAGAGTCTTCCACAACCTCAAGGATATCTTGTTTGACTTATTTCCAACGAGCTTTGAAGAAATCCACATTGAAATCATCAGGGCCAAGAGCTTTCCCATTTTGCATATCATTGATAACTTCACTAACCTCCTCTTCAGACACTGGTCTGTTAAGATTGTGGTTGTCTTCCCTGGTTACAAGCTTAGGAATGAACTTTGTGAATTTGTTAATGAACCGAGATCTGTCAACGAGAGGCTCCTCTGCTATGCTAAGGAAGTGTTGAAGTAGGACAGATTCTATTTCTATGTGTGAGACAAGCTCTTTCCCTTTAGAATCTTTAAGTTTGGAAATTTTGTTATGAGATCTGTGATCCAAGGTTGATCTATGAAAAAACTTCGTGTTTCTTTCTCCTTCTCTAATCCACTTCACCCTTGATTTCTGCCTCCATAAAATCTCCTCTTGCATGCACTGCTCTTACCAATCATTCTGAAGAGAATCAGCCTAAATTTTCCTTTCCTCTGTAAAACCCTCTAAGATGTTGATCTAATTAATCTGCTGGATTTTCTTCTCAACTTCTTTTTTGGCTTTAAAAATATTGCCAAACTCTTGTTTATTCCAATCTTTAAGCCTAGATTTGATGTGTTTGAGTCTCTGCCGCAATATGAACATTTTAGTGCCTTGAAAGGGCCTATCTTCCATCCACCATTTATCAATATTATTGGTGAAGTTAGGGTGAGAGAGCCAGATATTTTCAAACCTAAAGGGTTTTTTCCTTGGTGTACCCATAAAAGTAGCTTCCATTTGGACAAGCCAGTGGTCCGAACCTCCAAAAGGAAGGATTAAAGCTGACATATCAAGGCCCGTGAGAAGGAGTTCCTCTGAGATTATGAATCTGTATAATTTAGAGGCAACTTGAGAAGCTCCTCCCCTCTTATTATTCCAAGTAAAAATGCCATTTGTTGTTTCCGTGTCCACTAGCACCATGTTATTCATGAAGTTCTGGATGACAATGGAGTCCCTGCCTAGTTTTCTTGTACCTCTTTTTTTCTTTGTAAGGGATCTAATCATATTGAAATCTCCTGCCAGAATCTAAGGCATATCAGGATGTCTCTCCCTCAGTTCCTCTAGGGATGTGAGAAGCTTTAGTTTGTCTTCTAGTTTTTGAGGACCATAGATATTAGTGATCATGTAAATCTCCTTATCCCCCAAAGGTTGAATCACCATCGATAGATAATTCCTAGAATCTTCAGCATCCAGGATTCTAAGTTTTTGAGGATCCCATAGGGTGAGAATCCCCCCCGCCGAGTTATCTGCTTTTACCTCTAGATATTTACTTTTATATGTTCAAAACTATGTGTATAAAGGAATCCTTGGTAAACTTATGGAAATTCGCCACACTTGCTCTCACACTTAACTTGCATGCACATCCATATTTGATAAGCATGTTGACTTCAACAATAATGAAATCAAGCTGACAAATGTGATGTGGGACATTGCAATATAGTAGTTGATACTAAATAGCCAGAAATACACATTTGACATATTTCACATCGGTCTTACATGTACGTTGCCCAACCTTATACTAAAAAGATAAATGAATTCCTACTCACTCCAACAACAAAAAGGAAATTATTAGACTTAATTTTTTCATGAAAAATAAGCACATACTTTGTTTAAGAGCAATAAAAATAAATATTGTCCATGAACTATTGCTATTATAGCTAAATATACTCTATCGTTTTTCTCTCATGCTCCATAGTCTCTTTAGGTCATCTCCCTAAATAGAATGAATTGTCTACAATTGCACATGTCATTATTTTTCCACTGACTTTTAGAAAACAAATGTTTGGAATCTTGATTATCGCAGAAATGGATGGTAGCCATAATTTTTTGAATGACGATTGCTAGGAAAATTTTTGAGACTCCCTAGATGCATTTATGACATCCGCCTTTTGTAGGAGTGATGATGAGGATGATGAGTATGGTAAGATTCCCGAAGATCCTGGGTGGCAGATTTTGAGACAAACAAAAGAATATTTTTAGGGCAACCTTACATTAGTTCAAGATCCTAGATACAATTTCAATGGGTTCATCCTGTTGGTTATAACTCCCAAAATTCCATGCACTGAGGAATCCTGGAAACATGGTTGAGTAGTAAAACTAGAAACTTTGATGAGCATGTTCAGGCAATGAATATCCATTCACAAACATGTAACCAAGAAGAAATCCACCATTATTCAAGGGTGCCAGAAAGGTCTTTAGAAGAATCAGAGGGAACAAAATCACCTATTGGCCTAACAAAGAATTTACCTTGATAAGCCAGTTATGGAGTTAAAAGTTGGCTTGTTAATACCAATTATATTTACCATGATAACCCAATTATGGAGGTAAAAAATCACTTGTTAATACTACTAAGTTAAATGGTTTCATGAAATCCATGTGCAAATTAAAGCTCGACTTTGCCCTTGGACTAGAGACTCGGCTCCCTTGCAGCCAACAAAGCCAACAAATTTGAAAAAGGAAAGGCAGTGGAGAAGAAGACTATTCAACAAAGGCAAATGTTATATGAGAGAGAATGCATGTTGTTGAAAATGCAACAAGATGATGGAGCTTAGTGAAAAGAAGTCGCCTTCACTAAGTGGTCCCGCAGGCTATTTTTGGCGCAAAGTCTACTTTTAGACATATGGATCATGGTCTATGAGTTGCAGGATGCTATTTGTGGATGATTTGTCAAGTTGGTAAAAATAGATGGACCTCTATTTTTAGACATATGGGCGAAGTCTATTTTTAGACTGCCAGGCTAAAAATAGAACAGTCGAATATTATTATCTCTTAATAATATTTGGACTATAACATTATCTATTCTCTGGACACTTAGTTGAGCTATGATTGGCACATGCAGCTTTTTAGAAGGAAATACGTGGTCCTATGGGTTCTTGAGCTATTGGGATGAAGGACTTCAGTTAGACTTCAGTGATTGATTCTGTGGAGTTGATGAGGAAGTTGATGGAGTGTGTTTCAGTTTGACTTAGTTGAGACTAGTTGTATTTAGTCTAACTGACAAATACACTAGTGATGAGTGTTTGAATTAATTATTAATTAATTCACTAATTATTAACTCATAAATTAACTAAAGAATACATCAGTTAACTCAGTGCATGGACAATTTAGTGGAGACAAGTGTTAGAGGTGAGTGAAAGGGCAAGACAGCTGTCAGTTGTGACTATAGTTGTGCATGAGATTTGCACAAATTAGTGGATTGAGATTGCCAATGAGGATTGCGTAGTGCAACACAAGGGAAATACGAGTTTGGTTCAACCATTCAGTAGTATTCTCATGTAGGATTGCGCAGTGGAGGCAGGCAAGCAGCGGAGGAGATTTGAGCTAGTGATTGATTCAGATCTGAGCTAGTTTATGTGTAACAGGTGGAGATAGTATTGAGTACTTGCAAGGAGTATTGTACTATGTATTGTTACATGTTCTCGATCAATATAATATACACATAGTTGAGGGGTTTTCAGTTGTATGCTTTCCCCAATTACATACTTTGTTGATATGTGTGATTGATGCTTCAACGTGCGCATGCTTGATGTTTCTTAATACTGCAAATTGATGATCAACGTAGAGGAGGTTATGTATTATGCATGTATTCCGCAATTAGTGTATAATCGGGATAATCTTTGTGAATAAGTGTCATATTATTCAAAATTTCTACACATGCCCCCTTCTTTTGTTGTAATTTATGTACCAAAGTTCTTTTTGTTGACGTATTACCTTTTAATATTGTGTTAAGTGCTTAATGTTCTCCCTGATTTCATAAAGACTTCATAACATGTCGAATATTTCTAGTACCATGCATCCACTAATACTGACCCATACCGACCCATCACTTCATTTTATCTCCCTTATATGTCATATCACCACCCCTACCAGTAAGCTCCTCTTACTCACACTCTTCACTTATCAGCTCCACTTCACAGTGTTGGACATACGTCTACTCTTTGCCAGGCATTTGAAATACAAAGAAACATGAGGCTGAGGGCCTAGGATCTAAGTGTGCATACGATTTATTATAAAGCTTATGAAAGATGGGAGGTTAATCATTGAGTCGAGAGGATCATTCCACAACCCAATATGAGGGGATGTGTAAGTTTGTTTGTTTGTTCGTACCCCTTTAAAATAAAAATAAAAAATAAAAATTATGTTCTAAATCGAAAAATAATGTGGGCTATAATTAAAAAAATATATAATGTAAAGTAATTAGAAATAAAAATGTGTGAATCGGATGTTTAAATCTTATATTTTTCAAAAATATTTCAACAAGAGATTTAAATAAACTATTTGAAGATCTATGTTAACTAAGTTATGTCGATATCAATTTCATATATATTTATATATAGAAAAAAAAAATAAGTTTTTTATGGTTAAATTTTTTATTTGCTCCTATATATACTCTATTTAGCATTCAAAAATACATGAAAAATAACACATTGTATTTTGCACTCTAAAAAAGTTTGCACGTGAATAAATTTAATCTCTCTCGACTCATATTAGATTAGTACTTAAGATGAATCTATCATATTTGATAATCTCTCTTGACTCATGTTAGATTAGTACTTAAGATGAGGCTCATATTAGATTAGTACTTAAGATGAATCTATACTAGTCGATAAACACAAACATGCACTCAACCGACATTCCAAAAATAATGGTAAGCCTAGGGTCTCCAACTCAATAAAATAAACATGTGTTTTAATTAAGTACATAAAGAAAACACCTTACCATTGTAAATCAAAGATGAACATTAAATTTTCAAAAGTTATCATACATTATTTCAAACTATAGTTTATCTATATAACATTAAAAACCATATCTTAATAAAAATAATCATTCATAATTTATAAATTTAAAAACTATTCTTAAAAATATATATATCTTTTTCCAAAAGCTTTTTTTTTAATTTTTAATTTTTATATTTTTAAATAAAGTGAATTTCAATATTACGTGATTTATTATTTATGGTTTATCTATATAATATTAAGTCCAGGTATTAATGAAAATAGATCGTTCATAATTTACAAGTCTAAGCTATTCCTAAAAATATATATATCTTTTCCCAAACTTTTCTTTTTCAATTTATCATTTTTATATTTTTTAAATGAAATAATTTTTAATATTACTTCCGACAAAGAAGTGATTTATTATTTATTAAAAAAATATCCATTGGGGATTAATTAGTATATGCAAAGGAGAATTTTGTTAAAACACGAATAATATTTATATGCAAGGAGAAATTGTTAAAAAAATGTAATAATGT
Organism: Pinus taeda; assembly: GCA_000404065.3. Taxonomy (NCBI): domain Eukaryota; kingdom Viridiplantae; phylum Streptophyta; class Pinopsida; order Pinales; family Pinaceae; genus Pinus; species Pinus taeda. The sequence continues at coordinate 82,439 of APFE030070704.1, read as the reverse complement.
TTATCGTTCACTAGATGGGAATTGATATAAATGTAATGATGTTTATTGCGAAGTATATGTGAATTTAATGATATTTATTATATAGTATTAAATATAATTATTAAGATTGTCACGGAAAAGGGACGTCGAGTCTCACGGGGTATTCTTGAAAATTATGAAATTGGAATAGATGAACAAGTGTTCTTTTATCACTTTAGTTGAATGTATGGTGTATGTTTCTTTCTTTATTTTTTCCCTATAAATTGACACATGTTTTCAAGGTTTCCATCCTAGATCAGCCACATGGTTTATTTTTAGTTTACCTAATGGTATTGGTCACTATTTTCGCTCATCAAAATCATAATTACTTGGGGTGAGTGACAATTTGGTCCAAAGTTTTAGCAATTTTTATTATTATTATGATTATGATTAGTCGAGATTTATTTAACTTTGGATTTATCATGTATCGAGATGATCAAATTTTTCGAGGTGTAAACTTTTTTTTTTAGTGTAGAATTTGAGGAAAGGCTTGTACCTCGAGTGATTTGATCTCTCTCGACGCATAATAGATGTGGAATCAGATGGATCTAAGCTGGTTCAGATGAGGGCAACAATGTCATATGTTTAGATTATCATTATTATGTATTTTTGAGATAAACTTCACACTTTGAAATTTACGTTATGGTTTCTTTGCCTGACATGACCATATAATTTTGTTTTTTAATTTAGTCTATGTTGCTTGCCTTAAATGATTTGTACATCTGTGTTTGGATGTTTTGAGTGGTTTGTGTGTTTATGTGTTTGGATTTGGATGGTAATGTTTGTGAATGCTACATTTTTTGTGTTATATTTCTATGTGTGTATGTAATTGTCTAGTAGTAATTAGTTGGTGATGAAGAAGGAAGACCATCGTGTCAATAACTTGCAAGAGGATTGATATTGCACATCTATTTCATTTAATTTTAGGTATCACAGTTTTTGACAACTAATTAATTCTTAATAGTGTCCCTCCAGGTATTACTAAATATATCTTGAAGCGTAGTTTTAATTTTAAATTTGTTGAGTTACCTAAATTTGTTGAGATGATAAATATTGTTATAACTTTAATTATGAAAAATGATGAAATAAAAAATTTGAATGCAAAGTGACAATGTAATAGTGTTGAATGACAAAAAATGTGAATAATAAGAATGTAGTTAATTACAAATAGTTTTTGTTGTGATCAATCTCAACTATTTTCTTCTACTATTCTTATTGTCGCCCCTGTTAGTTTTGCCATATTTTCATATCGATAATATGAAAAGTGCAGTTGAAATCGTAAGTCATTCAAATCTTTAGCTTTAGCTCGAACTATTGTAGTAAACATCTTAGCTTTTCTCTCTTTCTCTCCAATATTAATAGGTTGAATTACTATAACACAAAAATCAATGCACATCGTCAATAATTTTTTGTGCTTACACTAAAGTCGATCGCATTGTTAATCCAATCACTTTAAAATTAATGCACCATCATCCATCCAATTACATCAAATCATAAATCAACATCTACACTAAACTCAATGCATCTAATGCAAGCAATCAAATATGATTAGAAAAAAGCATCTACACTGAAATTAATGTATCTAATGCAAGAAATCAAATAGGATTAGAAATCAGCATCTACATGGAAATCAATGCATCTAGTGCAAAAAATAAAATATAATAAAAATCAACATCTACACTGAAATTAATAGATATAGTGCAAGAAATCAAATATAATTAGAAATCAACATCGACACTGAAATCAATGCATCTAGTGCAAACAATCAAATAGAATTAGAAAACATCTATACTAAAATCAATGCATCTAGTGTAAGCAATCAAACATCTACACTAAACTCAATGCATCTAATGCAAGCAATCAAATATGATTAGAAAAAAGCATCTACACTGAAATTAATGTATCTAATGCAAGAAATCAAATAGGATTAGAAATCAGCATCTACATGGAAATCAATGCATCTAGTGCAAAAAATAAAATATAATAAAAATCAACATCTACACTGAAATTAATAGATATAGTGCAAGAAATCAAATATAATTAGAAATCAACATCGACACTGAAATCAATGCATCTAGTGCAAACAATCAAATAGAATTAGAAAACATCTATACTAAAATCAATGCATCTAGTGTAAGCAATCAAATACAATTAGAAATCACATTTACACTGGAACCAATGCATTTAGTGCAAGCAATCAAATACAGTTAGAAATCATATTTACACTAGAACCAATGCATCTAGTGCAAGCTATCAAATATCATTAGAAATCAACATCTACATTGACATAAGTGCATCTAGTGCAAACAATCATATAGGATTCTAAATTACCATCTACAATGAAATCAATGCATCTAGTGCAAGCAATCAAATAGGATTATAAATACCCATCTACACTAAAATCAATGCATCTAGTGCAAACAATCAAATAGAATTAGAAAACATCTTACACTTAAATCAATGCATCTAGTGCAAGCAATCAAATAGGATTATAAATCAACATATACAATGAAACCAATGCATCTAGTGTAAGCAATCAAATATCATAAAAATCAACACCTATACTGAAACTAATGCATCTACTGCAAACAATCAAATAGTATTAGAAATCACCATGTATGTTAAAATAAATGCATCTAGTGTAAGAAATATTCTTTCCTCTCTCCCCCCTCCATGTATATTTATATCTCCCTCCATATCTCCTTCTTTGTCTCTCTATCTCACCCCAAAACATACACATACTCTCTCCATATCTCCCTTGTCACTCCCTCTCTCCTCCTCTCTCTCATCCCTCCTCTCCATCCCTTTCTCTCCCCCATCTCTCTCTCTCTCTCTTTTCCCTCCAACCCTGTCACTTTCTCCCTCCCTCTCTCCTTCTCTCTCTCCTCCTCTCTCCCCCTCCATCTTTGTGTCTCCCTCTCTCTCTCTTAGCCTTCTCTCCCTTTCTCACTCCTTTCATTCTCTCTCTTCATTCCTCCTCTTCCCTCTAATTTAGTTTATCTCCTTCAGTGCAAGAAATAGAATAGGATTACAAATCACCTTCTACATTGAAATCAATGCATCTATTGCAAGAAATATTCTTCCCTCTCTCCCCCCTCCATCTATATCTATATCTCCCTTGATCTCTACTTATTTGTCTCTCTATATCACCCCCCACAAGCACAAATGCTCTCTCCATATTTATCTATCTCTCCCTCTCTCTATTTCTCTCTTCTTCCCTCTCTTCACCTTCCATCTATATCTCTATCTCCCTCTATCTCTCTTTTGTATTTCTATATCAACCCCAAAACATACACACTCTTTCTCCATATATATCTATCTCTCCCTCCCTCTTCCTCTCCCTCACTCTCTCTCTTCCCCTTCTCTCCCTCTCTCCCCCCTTCGATCTCTCTTCCCTTCTGCTCTCCTCTCTCTCCATCTCTGTTATCACTCCCTCTCACTCTCTCCACCTTTCTCTCTATGTGTCTTTCTTCTTACCTTCTTCTCTCTCTTCCTTCCTCTCTCCTTCTCTCTCTCTCTCTCTCATGCCCCCGCTCTCTTCCTTCCTCTCTCTCTGTTTCTCTCCCACCTCTCTCCCTCTCTCTCTCTCCCTTTAAAATATGTCACTATATCCCAACCTCTCTCTCTCTCTCCCTTTAAAATCTATCACTATATCCCTCCCTCCCTCCCTCTCTCTCTCTCCCTTTAAAATCTGTCACTATATCCCTCCCTCTCTCCTTCTCTCCCCCCTTCTCTCCATCTCTCATTCTTTGTCTCTCTATCTCACCCCCAAGCATCAACATTCCCTCTCCATCTCTTCATTGTCACTCTCTCTCTCTCTCTCCACTTTTCTCTCTCTATGTCTTTCTTCTACCCTCCCTTTCTTTCCTTCCAACTCCATCTCTCTATCCCTCCCTCTCACCTCCTTTCTCTTACTCCCTCTATCTCTCCCTCTCACCTCCTTTCTCTTACTCCCTCTATCTCTCCACCTCTATCACTCTATGTCTTTGTTCTTCTCTCCCATATATATATAGAGTTAATATATATCATTATAATATAAAAAATAATATTATATTAAATTTAATATTGCATTAATTAAAAGTTATTAAGTTGAATAATATTTATATTATAATATATTAATATTAATCTTAGACTTAATAACAATATTAATATGAATATTAATCTTTCAATATTAATAATAGATTTAATGATGTTTTCTACATGGCATGATACAAAATGTATAATAAAAATATATCAAATTAATATTTTCAAAATTTATAACTTTATCGTGGAAATATTTATGTCTTTAAAGATTTTAATATATCCATATGATATGGTTTTTCCTTCTAAAATTCATTTTACAAATAATTAATTAAAAGAAATATTAAAATATTTTAAGGCAAGACTTTGGATTCTTTGTATTGAATTAACCTTGTAAAGATGTTTAAGATTTTACCTAATTTGGAATTTTAATGTAGTAAAAAAAATGGTTGAAGTTAAATTTATGATCTATTCAAATTCAACATATATGATAAAATAACTACTAAACACATGAGATAATTGTATTGTAATTTTTTTTATCTAAACAGATGAGATAATTGTATTGTAGTTTTATTTTTTTTAACAATATGGTTATTTTCATTTTTGTTTCGGGCCAACATTAATTTTTTATCTTTTCATTATTATTATTTATTGGAGAGAGGAAAATAAACATTATTTAGATTTATAATTTATAATTTTTATGTTGGTTGACATTAGTTAAAATTTAACTTTGAGCAAGGACATACTTACACATTGGGTTCACACTAGGCTGTAGAATGCGCCTCTCAACACAATTACAAGGTTATATTTGGTAAGGGTGTCCATTATTGAGATCTAGCGTAGCTGTAACTTTGTACTTTTTCATTATTCACTTCAATTTCAACTCCATCACTAATTGGATTCAAGATTAGTATTACACCTATTTTTCAGATATTTTTTTTTACTATGTATCCCAGTCATGTATAATGAACAATAATTTTGCTTGTTTCAACATATGCATTTAAGGTACCTGTTGGTGTACATTGACATTACTTAGCTTTAGTGCTTGCATGTGGTTTACATGCACATTAACATAGCATAAAACACACTTAGTTTTAGTTAGCTTTAGTTACTCTTAGTGTGTGCATGCAGTTAAGTTTAAATTAGTTGATTTATATATTGATTCTCTTATCAATATTGAGATATAAAATTCATTCTATCTTCCAATTTTCTTTTTCAATTCTTGCAAGTTTATGCAATTATTATCCAACTAGGTCCTTACCTGTGCTTTAATAATTTTACATGGTATTAGAGTTGCAAAAGGCCTAGAGAATGTGATCAAGGTGGATGTTGGTGGCCACCCACCTATTCCACTTGGAACCCCACCACTATCCCTTTTAGTTTTTCAGATTCTTTAATTGTAGCACAAGTTACTATTTTTGGCAGTTTTTCGAGTCCTGAACTTCTGGCGCTGTTTTGATACCCTAAACAACGTATTTTGGGAAAATTGGGGAAAATATGGGCTTTTAATTGATGCTTTCCACTTGAAAGTTGTAGTCCTCAGATAGATATTTCTAACGAGGTATTGTGCGCGTCAAACAGAAATCGTATGCCAAAGTTATGACCTCAGGAAGTTGATGTACCAATTTACCTAAACGGGGCCCATAGTTTTGGCGCTTCATCCCCTAGGTTTAGGTTTTTGGATGTTTAGGGTTTTCCATTGTTTCTAAATAATAAATAGGCCTTCGAGCCTCATTGTAACATAGTTCAGAGGCATGTAGCCGTCACATCTCTTCTCAAACATAAGCTACCATCACCCAAGCTAGTCTTATTTCCATTATGTTTTTAAGCATATTTCAGTATTTGACATTAATCAAATGAAGTGTTATTTCTGTTGCATATTTTTATTTATGGTTATATCTATAATTTTTTGTGTTCCTGTTTAAGTTCAGATCAAAAGGTGCATTAATCTCTTGTAGGTTTCAAGATCAAAGCATTGGAAATTGTTAGGAGATTTGATCTGTAAATCAAAATATTGGAGAATTATAACAACTTCCGAAAGGTAAAAGAGTGGAGTTTCCATCTTAAACTATTCTCACTTCATATAAATACTTACAATGGAAGTCAGAGATTTTTCTTCACCTCAAAGGCACATTCTTGTATCAGATAGTTATGTATATATAAATTGAATCAAATTCTGCCATTGAAAAATCCAAATACTTCAACAAGATGGACAAGGCCTTTGGTATTATATTCTTGAAAATATCTCCATCATTTTTTACCATGTGGACACATGCATCACTTTGAATCAAGCGTGTAAAACATTGGAGAATTTATTTGGAAATCGGGACAAGATGTAGGCCCATCTTCTTGAAAATGAGCTAAATTCCTTAGATCCTGACAACTTTGAGGACATTCAAGATTTATTTACAAAATTCAAATAATTGATTCTTCAGTTATAGGATTGTCGGATCAATATATCCAAACAAGAAAGGTAATTGATCCTTTCCATTTTGTCTAAATTAGGTCCTGAATAATGTGTTTTTGTTTCTACATTTCATACAATTAGACTTGCAACTAGAGAAAAATAGAAAATTCTCCAACTTGATGCATTTATTGAGTCTATCATTCATGAGCAGGATAAGTTCATCAATATAAGTTTATTAAATTCTTCAAATGCACATGCACTTGCCATGCATGAAAAAGGAAAACCCAACTCGAAACCAAATCAACAATCCAAACACAAAGGAAAGGTAAGAGATCTAGATCCAAGAAAGTGAGGAAATACAAAACCTCCAAATAACTCTGTTGGAAATAATACTAAGAGGGGGGGGGGGTGAATCAGTATTATCAAGTCAAATTATTTTTCATTTCATATAGAGATTTGTATATGCTACTTCAGTTGGTGAAAACAACGTGTATACGCAACTCCGGTTAATGAAACTCGCGTATAAATTGCAGACTTAAAATTTAATTTATTCTTCAGATGTTGATAATTAATTTGTGTGTCAGAACCATATATCAGTAACTAGGAATAGAGAAATAGAGCAGACAGTCACACATAAGAAAACAAGATATAAGGTGGAAACCCAATGTGGGTGAAAACCACCTACTGCAATTCGTCTCTATCCTTTTTCAAGTAGGAACTCCTTTTTACAATTTTTCTGTACTGGTGCAGTCTTACACCAGTATGCAGGATGCTACCTGCAGAAGGCTACTACCTTCTCTCATTCTCCAGCTTCTCCTGGAAGGGAGCTACAACCCCCTTAGCTTTTGTACTAGATGATGTACTAGTACGTAGGTGCTGACCTACAGAAGGCTGCAACCTTCTCTTTCTTTCAGGGACCACGTTTCATAAATTTTCAGATTGGATCCATGAATAACATCAATCAAACATCAAGTATATCTGCATCAACCAATCTCCTTGTATAAACCAATACTGAATCAAACAATCACTTCACTGTATGCAATACCCAGAAAACAATAACTGTAACCAGACACCAATATTGAACCCAGAATACTGCAACAATAAATAGAAGTAGCTAAAACAATTTTCATGAGACGTATGCTACTTCAATATGCAGAAACCTGCGTACATACATATCTGTATTAAGGCAAACTAGCGTATACGTTGTCTTCACTTGCTCAACCCGCATGTATATGTGCCTCTGTTGTGCCGAACCTGCGTACAGATCTATAAAAGATAATTTACCCTTTCACTTAATCAGACATCAGTTATACCCAGATTATCAGATTTATAGATCTAATCATGCGCCAATTATAATAGATAAAAATCACACAATGATATTACTATTCAAGCCTTAAGATCTCGACCCATCAATAGAACTTATCCATCTTGTAACACTCAGGTTCCTCCTTGATTCAGATCCAGCTATACATCACAAACCAGTCACCAGTATTCCAGATCTTTCTCCTCTTAAGATATTCAACTTGAGTCAATCCCCTTGCCAAATGATCTCCTTCCCTTTTTATAGTCTTAGGCCTTACTCAAACCATGGTCCAAAACCATCGAGAACTAATACTAGGGACCCAATACCTGGGTTCAACACTTTGGATGCAATACCAAGGTCCAAAACCATAGGTTCAAATATAACGGACTAAATACCATGGACCAAACATAAGTTTTCCCACATGTACGTGCTTTTCTTTCCATGAAAGTGCGTGCATAAATATATGCACCTTTTCATCGGTAATACCACGTGTATACGCGACTTTGTTAAGAGGAACCTACGTATACCTCATTTTCTTTCATTCTGAGAGCCTGAACTGTGATCTGCCATTTGAGTGAGTTGCTATCAAGGACAACACCTATGTCATAGAGCCAAACTTGTGTCATCATGCCAACAATCTCCCCCTTTGGACTTGATGGCAACCCCAAGTCACTCAAAGTCATTCTCCCCCTTTGACATCAAGGGCAAAGGGTTATGCTCCCCCTGAGTACATGCTAAATTCTCTGCTCCGTTGAGCTGTCCAAGCTCCCCCTGATTGTAGGAAAGGTCTGAAAGAAGATGTTCTACATAACTTTATTATAAATGACCTTCCTACCACCAAATACTCATACATACATCCATCTCCCAACCAAGTGGGGATACACCAAGAATTTACACATGATAAAACAAGAACATTACTTCATCCATCCCCGGCATAGTGGGGAAACTAAGATAGGTTGTTACATAACCTAGATAAGAAAAGAAATACATGACATAGAGATGAAATATCTACAGCAAGAATATGATAGTTATCAACAACTATCATCAGCAGCATCTGTCAATCATCATTCAGACCAACAACCATGTTCTCCCTCTGCACCTGTTCCACCTGCGATAAAAAACAACTATGCATTTGAACCAAGATCTTCTAAGATAATGCCAACAATGCATTATTAGAAGCATATATGCTACCCCAAAACCTATGCTAGATGATCTCTGTCACATATCAGACTCTTTTCATCCTGAGCTTGGCCCACTGTTTGTCTTCAAACCAACATGTACATGACTGTATCTTCATAAAACAACGTATGTACGTGGATCCTCCTTATGAAACTCGCGTACAACTACTTTTCTCTGAAATAGACAAGATTCAACAGCAATATGATGCATCAACTACCCCCAACTTATGTCTAAGGTATTCAAATGTCTCCCTGGGCAGTGGTTTGGTGAGTATATCAGCAACTTGTTCCTTAGAGGGGACATACTCCAATTTGACCTTTTGTTCAAGCACTTGTTCCCGGAGAAAATGATACTTGATAGGTATGTGCTTGGTCTTCGAATGCATGACTGGATTCTTTGAAATGTTGATTACACTTGTATTATCATAGAAAATGGAGATAGGTGGAGTACAAGTGATTTGAATGTCTTGTAATGTTTGCATCATCCAAAGGAGTTGTGTGCAGCAAGATGCAACAACTACATATTCTGCTTCAGCTGTAGATAATGCAATTGAACTTTGTTTCTTACTGAACCAAGATACTAATCTAGGACCCATGAAGAATGCACCACCACTAGTGCTTTTTCTGTCATCCACGCTTCCAACCCAATCTGAATCTGTATATGCATGAAGTGTGAGATCTGTACCTCTAGGATACCATAAGCCAAAGTTTTGAGTTCCTTGAAGACACTTGAAAATTCTCTTAACTGCCTGAAGATGAGTTTCCTTTGGATTTGCCTGAAACCTTCCAACTATTCCCACTGCATGCATAATATCTGGTCGAGTACCTGTTAGATAGAGTAGACTACCAATCATGGATCTATAGGTTGGTTGATGCACTGTTGTTGATTCATCATTTGTGCTAAGGCTGCATCCTGTTACCATAGGGGTACTTACTGGTTTTGAATCCTCCATCCCATATTTCTTCAAGATCTGCTTGAGATACTTGGTTTGTGATATAAAAATACCGTCTTTGTTTTGTTGACCTTGTAAACCAAGAAAATATGTGAGTTCACCAAGCAGGGACATTTCAAATTCTTTTTGCATCACTAAAGCAAACTTTTGACTCATGTCTTCTTCATTGCTTCCAAAGATGATATCATCAACATACACAACAAGTATCAAAAACTTATCATTGTCAATTTATATATATAGATTGTTGTCTGTTGATCCTTTAGCAAAACCTTGTTGATGAAGGTACTTATCGAAACGATAATACCAAGCCCTTGGAGCCTGTTTAAGGCCATAGAGAGCCTTTTTAAGTCTGCATACAAGTTTTGGATCATTTCCAAGAATAAACCCATCTGGTTGCTCAATATACACTTCTTCATTCAAGTCTCCATTTAGGAAGGCATATTTCACGTCCATTTGAAATACTTTGAACTTCTGAAAGCTAGAAAGAGCAAGGAACATTCTTATGGCCTCAAGTCTAGCAACTGGTACAAAAGTTTCTTCAAAGTCTATTCCTTCTTGTTGGGTATACCCTTTACAAACAAGTCTAGCCTTGTTTCTAATAACATATCCATTTTCATTCAGCTTGTTTTTGAATATCCATTTTGTCCCTATGACATTCTTATCTTTTGGTTTAGGAACCAACTCCCAAGTGTTATTCTTTTCAATCTGTGCAAGTTCTTCCTCCATGGCCTTGCCCCAGCATTCATCTTTGCATGCCTCTCTTACATTTTGTGGTTCAGTGGCAGAGCAATGCTAGATAGCTTGAAGCTTCTAAAATGGTTCTTCTTGTTTGTACACCTGTCTCTTTCTGCCCCAAAATTTGAGTTTCTGGATGATTCTTCTGAATGTACCTGGATGGAGTCTTTTATTCTATCCTTATCTGTTCATCTGGTGCCTCATGGGTTTCTTCTTCATCATGAATCTAATTTGATGTTGAAGGATAGTCCTCATCATCTTCAAAATCTTCAGATTTTACTTGCCTAGGAGTGTTTCCTTCTTCATCAACCACTACATCAATATTTTCAACAATTTTTCCAAGTCTTTTATTGTAACACTTATATGCTTTGTTGTGGGGAGAGTAACCAAGGAAAATGCCTTCATCTACTCTAGGTTCAAACTTGCCAAGGTTTTCATCAGTCTTTTTGATGTAGCATTTGCTTCCAAAAATTTTGAAGTATTTTATTGTGGGAGTCTTACCATACCAAAGTTCATGAGGGGTCTGAGTGGTGTTTACCCGGACGTTTGTCTTGTTGAGAATAGTAACTACAGGAAATGCGGCTTCACCCCAGAAGGTTGTGGGAGTTCCAGACTCATCAAGCATAGCACGAGCCATTTGTTGAATTGTTCTTTTCATCCTTTCCACTACTCCATTTCCCTGAGGAGTCCTTGCAGTAGAGAATTCCATTCTTATTCCATGTTCTTCACAAAAATCGAAAAATTCATCCGAGGTAAATTCCCCTCCTCAATCAGACCTGAGGCATTTGATTCTGCGATCTGATTCGTTTTCAACCAAGGCTTTGAATGCTTTGAATTTATCGAAAGTCTCGTCTTTATGCTTCATAAGTCCTATCCAACACATCCTGGAAAAGTCATCAATGAACAATATAAAATATTCTTCTCCTCAGGGTGACCTTTTCCTAGATGGACCACATACATCAGTATGGACAAGTTCAAGTGGCCTGCTGGTTGATCCTTCCTTCTCAGGGACATTAGTTCTGGTTTTCTTACCAAACTGACATGATTTGCATATTGTATTGTCTGGAATTTTGATGTCAGGGAGATCACAAACCGCCTGATATTTGCATGCTTTCCTTATCTGAGAGAAGCTTAGATGCCCTAGTCTTCTGTGCCATAGCCAGTGTTCATCATTCTTGCTTTGATAGCATTGTTGTTGTCCTCCCTTGAGTATGTATAAATTATTTGGAGTTCTTATGCCTTTGATCACTGTTTCTCCTGTATCAAGCTCACGAACAATGCATCCATTTGATCGAAATATTACTTAATTTCCTTGATCACACATTTGACTGACACTTAATATATTATGCTTTAAGCCATCAACATACATAACATTTCCAGCTTTGACCTTTTCTTTCAAAAGAACGGAACCTTTACCTTTTATGAGAGCAAGGGTGTCATTTCCAAATGAGACCTTCCTTTCCTTTTCTAAGGCACTATATGACTGAAGTTTTTCTTTATCACCTGTCATATGTTTCAAGCATCCACTGTCAATGTACCACTGATTTTCCCATCCTTCCACATATAAGGCTATCCCACATCTTTCTGGTTGTGATTCTTTCTTTCTCCATGTTTTGGGACTCAATGAAACTTGCTCCTTCTGAGTTGTTTGCCGAAACCTACTCATGCATTCATAATCTTCATGACCAAAGTTGTTACAAATAGAACATTTTATTTTATTCTCAAGAGTAGAAAAGTTATTGTAGGTCCTTTTCAAGATCTCAGTCATACTCCTTTGTTTTTGAGCTTCTCTAGTCATGATGGTCTTGTAGGAAACACAATGAGCAGCGTTGTGACCAAAGTTATGACAAGAGAAACATTGGCCATTGAAGAAATTCCTACGATTATCAAACCTACCAACCAAATTATTGTAGTTTCCATTGACATCCATTCTTGAGGCAAATTGAGAATGATTTACCTATGGTTAGTTGTAGCTTCTGTTTATCCTTGAAGCAGATTGCCCCCGATTTACTTGGTAATACGCATTATGCTTTTGCTGTCAATTGTCAACCTGTTCACTTCTTCTTGCTGCATCAAGATAACTTTTGGAGGTGGATGGCTTCTATGCTTGCTTCTGTGCTTGAGACGCTTCTTCAGTATATCCAAGACCTGTCTTGATTAGAGGAGAACGCTGCACTTTGATAATTTCATCTAAAGTTTCAGATCCTTTAGCAAATCTAAGATTAAGAGCTTTTGATTTCTCAATATCTTTTCTAAGCCCCACAATTTCACATTCTAACTTTTCATTGTGTTTTTATCTTTCAGCAAGTTGGAATGTCAGAGTATCTATAGCATCCATGAAATCATCATCTTCAAAGGCCGTCAAAAGTCTATAATCATTACATTATTCATCTTCATCACTATTTGAAAATCCATCACTGTCTTCATGTGTATAATAGCTCTTCTTACTTACATTTTGTTTTATGTTCCATCTAACTGGTTCCTTACCTTTTTCAAGTTTATCTTTATGAGGACACTTGGCAGCATAGTGACCAACTCTTCCACAAGCAAAGCATTTGAAAGGTAGCTTACCTCTGAATCTTCCAATCCCCTGTTGAAGGTTCTTGACAAAGTTTGATTCTTCCTCTTCTTCTGACATATGCCTTGACTCATTTTAATCTCCTTTTCCATAGGCTTTGAATGTGGCTTCTCTCCTGTCCGATGGCCCCCCTTTTCTCATTTCGTAAGCAGTTATGATTCCGTGCAGCTGTGACATGGTAATGCTCTGTAGATTCTACTTTTCTTTTATGGCAGAAACTTTTGAATCAAACTTAGAAGACAAAGATCTTAGCACCTTTTCAACCAAAGTAACTTCTTTTATTTCTTCACCCAAGTTTTTCATACAATTAACAATCTCACCTATACGTAAGAAATAGTTAGCCACACTTTCATCATTGTGCATTCTGAGATTTTCATACTGAATTCTGAGAGTTTGTAGTTTTTCCTGTTTTACCTAATCATCTCCTTCATAGCTCAGAATGATCTTGTCCCATATTTCTTTTGCGGTTTTGAGCTGCATAACCTTGATGAATTCTAATTGAGATAGACTCCCTAATAGAGTATTGACAGCGTTTGCATTTGTTTCATATTGCTTCTTACCAGCCGTATCTGTAGGAGTTGCTAATGGAAATGTGTAACCTGTATCCACAATATCCCAAACTTCTATACCAAGAGATTGAAGATAGGCTGTGATTCTTACCTTCCAATAGACGAAGTTGCTCCCATCAAAGATTGGTGGCTTGATCGATGCCTACTTTTCGTAGTTGCTCATGATGATAGATCTTCCTTCAAGTGATCAAGATTCTTCTGAAGGACCTGCTCTGATTCCAATTGTTGGAAATAATATTGAGAGGGGGGAGGGGAGTGAATCAGTATTATCAAGTCAAATTATTTTTCATTTCATACAGAGATTTGTATACGCTACTTCAGTTGGTGAAAACAGTGTGTATATGCAACTACGGTTAATGAAACTCGCGTATAACTTGAAGACTTATAAGTTAATTTATTCTTTAGATGTTGATCATTAATCTATGTGTCAAAACAGTCACACATAAGAACACAAGATATAAGGTGGAAACCCAATGTGGGTGAAAACCACCTGCTGCAATTCGTCTCTATCCTTTTTCAATTAGGAACTTCTTTTTACAATTTTTCTGTACTGGTGTAGTCTTATACCAGTACGCAGGATGCTACCTGCAGAAGGCTACTACCTTCTCTTGTTCTCCAGCTTCTCCTAGAAGGGAGCTACAACCCCCTTAGCTTTTGTACTAGCTGATGTACTAGTACGTAGGTGCTGACCTACAGAAGGCTGCAACCTTCTCTTTCTTTCAGGGACCACGTTTCATAAATTTTTAGACTGGATCCATGAATAACATCAATCAAACATCAAGTATATCTGCATCAACCAATCTCCTTATACAAACCAATACTGAATCAAACAATCACTTCACTGTATGCAATACCCAGAAAACAATAACTATAAACAAACACCAATACTGAACCCAGAATACTGCAACAATAAATAGAAGTAGCTAAAACAGATTTCATGAGATGTATCCTACTTCAATATGTAGAAACTTGTGTACATACGTAGTTGTATTAAGGCCAACCAGCGTATACATTGTCTTCACTTACTCAACTTGCGTGTATATGCGCCTCTACTATGCCAAACCTGCGTATAGATCTATAAAAGATAATTTACCCTTTCACTTAATCAGACATCAGTTATACCCAGATTATCAGATTCATAGATCTAATCATGCGCCAATTATAACAGATCAAAATCACACAATGATACTACTATTCAAGCCTTAAGATCTCGACCCATCAATAGAACTTATCCATCTTGTAACACTCAGGTTCCTCCTTGATTCAGATCCAACTATACATCACAAACCAATCACCAATATTCTAGATCTTTCTCCTCTTAAGATATTCAACTTGAGTCAATCCCTTTGCCAAATGATCTCCTTCCCTTTTTATAGTCTTAGGCCTTACTCAAACCATGGTCTAAAACCATTGAGAACTAATACTAGGGACCTAATACCTGGGTTCAACACTTTGGATGCAATACCAAGATCCAAAACCATAGGTTCAAATATAAAAGACTAAATACCATGGACCAAACATAAGTTTTCCCACATGTACGCGCTTTTCTTTGCATGAAAGTGCGTGCATACGTATACGTGCCTTTTGATCGGTAATACCGCGTGTATATGTGACTTTGTTAAGAGGAACCTGCGTATACCTCATTTTATTTCATTCTGAGAGCCTGAACTGTGATCTGCCATTTGAGTGAGTTGCCATCAAGGACAACACCTATGTCATAGAGCCAAACATGTGTCATAATGCCAACAAACTCTTCCAGCTCCAAAGTTAAGAAGGGAAAGAAAGGAAACTCCAAGTGTCCTTATTTTAACAAAGGTTATCATCTTCAATCTTGTTGCATGCAGAAGAATATTGATTTGATGGAAAATACTCTTCAACAAAATAATATTGGTCATCACATTCCAAAAATTTCCAAGAAGAAGGTGGAAGAAAAATCATCAGAAACAAGGGGCAATGGTCATCCTTTGACTTCCCTTCATTCTACACCACAAGAATGGATCATTGATTTAGGAGCTTTGCATCGTATGGCCTCTTAAAAGGAATTTATTTTTTCTCTACAAGTATACTTGGGACCTCCAATTATCATGCATGGGAGACAATTCTACAGTTAAAACAACTCGATAATGAAAAGTGTAGGTTGAAGATGGAAGCTTTGAGAATGTCTTGCATATTTTGAGGTTTTCAGTGAATCTTCTTTCAATGTATCATATGAAACACATCGACACTGAAAGGAAAGTGGAATTTACCCCAGATTCTCTGAGCATTTATGATATGCAAAGCAACTCGAAGATTGCATTTGGCAAGGTAAATGATCATTCTCGTATGTATACCTTTTCTGATTTTGTTCCTCACTCATATTCCATTTTGCTACTGATGCATGCAAATGAAGAAAATATGATTTGGCACGAGAGATTTGGACACTTGAATTTCATATATATGCAACAAGTTAGCAAGCAAGGATGGTTAAAGGACATCCAAAAATTGAATTTTCAACGGGTGTTTGCAATGGATGCGCTCTTGGAAAGCATCCACAAGACAAGTTCGAGAAGAAGCATGCATGGAGAGCCTCTTCACCTTTGGAGCTTATACATAGTGATCTCATGAGCCCATTTTGAAAACCTTAAATGAGAAAAGCAAGATATGTGTTGTCATTTATAGATGATTACACGAGATCCACTTGGGTTTACTTCCTTAAACTAGAGTTTGAATTTTTTTAGCATCTAAAGATTTTCAAAGCACATGTGGAAAATAAGTCTAGAAAACACATCAAGATCCTTGACATAAATAAATGGAAGGAATATGCCAACAAATATATCTAGAACCTTTGTAGTGAAGTAGGCATATACTTGCATCACACGATTCCTTACACTCTATAGTGAAATGGGGTGACTGAACAAAAGAATAGATCTTTGAAAGAGATGGTCAGATGCATGTTCCATGCAATATATCTTCCATAAAAATTATGGGATGAAGCTATCAAATGTGCTTCATACATCCATAATAGGTATTCTCATAAATCTATTATTGGAAAAACACCTTTTGAGGCTTGGACTGGCATGCAACCTGAAGTTAGTCATTCCCGCATTTTTGGATCTTGATCATGGGCCCACGTTCCTACAGATAAGAGAAAGGATTTGGAGCCTCATGGAAAGGAATTCATGCTTGTTGGATATTACGATGAAGTCAAAGGGTACATATTGCTTGATTTTAACACTGAAAAGATCTTTATCAAAATGAATGTAAATCTTGAAGAAGATTCTTTGCATGCATCACCAGATGAACATGCTATAAAATTAC
The DNA here is from genome assembly GCA_000404065.3 of Pinus taeda. Lineage (NCBI taxonomy): Eukaryota > Viridiplantae > Streptophyta > Pinopsida > Pinales > Pinaceae > Pinus > Pinus taeda. The sequence goes on along the minus strand of APFE030070704.1, from coordinate 65,381 downwards.
CTTCACAACTAGTTGATGAGTACATAGATGATACTTTGGATCAAATTTCTAATCTATATAATCATTTTCCTACGACACCTATTGGAGCACTAGTTGTTGAACATCGAGATAATAATTCCTCATGTAGTTTGGAAGATTCTTGACCACCTTCAAAATAAAAATGATGCAACATGAGTGATCTCTTAGATGATCTTTCCACCAGACCTCAGTTCAAGGAAGCTCCACAAGTACTCTTACTTATGGAGCCGTTCATGCCCATGCATTCTTATATGATGCATGCATTTGATCCACAAACTTATGTAAAAGAAACTGGGCATCTTGTATGGGAAGAAACTATGAATGCATAATACAACTCTCTCATTAAGAACTAGACTTAGGACCTAGTTCCACTACGTTCTAATCGTAAACTTGTCAAGTGTAAGTGGGCTTACTAGACTAAGCAAGCAACATATGGATAAGTTAGCCGATATAAAGTAAAAATGGTGGAAAAAAGTTTTTAGTAGGTACATGGTGTTGACTATGATGAGACTTTTGCTCCAGTGGAAAAAAATGATTCTATTTGGTGAGCTATCTTCATTGTAGCAACAAGACAATTGGAAGTGCATCATGTGGATATGAAGAATGCCTTTCTTCATAGTGATCTCAAGGATGAAATTTACATGGAGAAACTACACGGATACATGCAAAATTCATCTCTAATATGCAAACTAAATACATCTCTTTATGGCCTCAAACTAGCATCTAGAGCCTGGTATGCAACTTGATGGATTCCTATTTATTGTCTCAAAATTTTGCATGTTGCAAATTTGATTCCAATGTTTATTTGATGAATACAACTAACTTCTTGTTGATCATAGTACTCGACGTAGATGATATTTTGATAAAAGGTAGTTCAGTTTTGGCCATTGTTGAGATTAAAAATGCATTGCATAAGCAGTGTTCTATGACAGACATGGGTTTGCTCAATTTCCTTAGACTAGAGATAAATCATAATGGTTCTGGGCTTACCATTTCTCAGCCGAAGTATGCTAGAGATCTTTTGCACGATTTCACATGAGTGAAAGCAAGCCAACAACCACATGGATAAAGCTTGAGCATGGAAAAGAAACACCATTGTTTGATATCACATTGTATCATCATCTTGTGGGGAGTCCTCTTTATCTCACTCACTCTCATCTTGATCTCCCATATTTCCATAGAAGTAATTTCTAGATACATGCAGGATCCACATGATTTACACTCAAAAACTACAAAGAACATCCTTCAATATGTCCAGGGGACAATCAACTATGGGATTCATTATGCAACAAAATATTCTTTGGATCTCATTGGGTTCACAGATTCAAATTGGGTTGACGAAAAAATTGATCATAATTCCACCTCTGACCATGTACTTAGTTTGGGATCTGGCCCCATTTGTTGGTCAAGAAAGAAGCACACTACCATTGCTTTATCATCAACAAAGCTCGAGTACAAAGGAGCAATAAATGTCACCATGCATGCCATTTGGTTCCAACATTTTCTTTCCAAGCTTGGTATCATTGTCCATCGTCTGATACTGTATGGCATGACAATCATAGTGCATTGAAGTTTTTTAGAGATCTGGTACAATGACAACATACCAAACATATTGAGATCCACATGCACTACATTAGAGAATTGATTCATGATGGGATCATAGATTTGCATTACTGTCCTAGTTATGAGAAAAATTTTGACATCTTCACCAATACCTTCATTAAGTAGAAGTTTCACTTTTTGTAGTCATCTTGGGGTGAAGGATACAACTGCGTAACAATTGTCTTTTCTTTTAGTTTTGCATTGTGTTTTGAGCGGGGTGGTGGGGTGGGGGGGTTGTTCCCACTAGGTTTTCCCTCTTTCCTCTTTCGTGCATTATATATGCATGAAAGAAATGTTGAGGTTTAAAATGGGCTTCAAAAAAAAAATGTACAACTGAAATCAACTTTATAAGAACTAATAACATTCAAGATGATGATGTAAACCATGGGGGATGATTCACCATTTTTGGAGTAAAAAAGTAAAAGGATTATTAAAAAAAATACCTTTTCAACTCATATCTTCAATTTATCTCCATATGGTTTTACTCAACTTTAGAGCAAGAGCACTTGTTGTATTCATAGTTTAATTCATCATCTAAGGAATACCCATGTTGCATACTTTCAATGGACCCTGCTAAACGAAAAATGAAAAATGCAATTTCAATCACATTTTTTCATGAAGCAGGATCCATCGAAAGTATGCAACATTGGATGAGGAATTAAATTATATATCCAATGATTTCTGCCGCTCAAAATTTGAGTAAAATAGTAGGGAGATAAGTTGAAAAAATAGTTTTTTATTTTTTCCCTCTAAAGTTTGATGATGCAATCTTATAATATTTTATTATTTGCAACATTATTTTATAATATTCCTTAGGAGGCTAATTTTAGACCTCAAAGTTTCTCTAATGGGTACCTAAAATGGCCTTGTTTTCAGGATTTTTAGGTCTCTATAATACTAGTGTAGACCCCATATTTTTATTATTGTGCCTCATAGAAACCCACTATTGTAATTGTTGAGTCCTTACATTGTTTTTGTTATGTACAGCCTAATTATATTTTGACTCATTAGATTCCTATATATACCAAGGAGGTATTTTTATTTGAATCTCCAATAATTTTTCGTTTATGTGATGTAAAAGGAGTTTTCCCCCTCGAACAAGCTTGGTTTCATGTCGTTGATCTATCTTTTCTTATGTTTTTGTGATTTGGTTACATAACATTTGGTATCAACGCTTTGGATCCTAGGGTTTTGCTGATTAAAATAGGACATCTTGGTATTTTTGCTATAATTTTTTTCTGCAAGGATTCTAAAGCTAAAAAAAATTACCACATGGAGTCGAATCTCAATGAACTTCATGTAAAATTTGAGATCATGATTTTCTATATTTTCAGAGATATGGTCCAAGGAAGTTAGGGTTTTTGCATGCTCCAAAATTCAATTCAAACATGTGTTCTGGGGAAAATTATCATAACTTTCTCTTCATGCATTGGATTTGAATTTTATAAAAAGTGACTGACAGTGCACAATTTTTTTTTCATGTAACAATTTCAGGGTTGAAGGTTAAAACAGTGACATGTGGCATGCAAGATTTGGTAGAACTTCCACTTAAAGTATCGAATCTCGATATAACTGGTGGGGTTGGAATTAAGACATAAAGGGCTACAATAGGATAGACTTTCAAACCTTGGGAGACCGCAATAATAAAGATACAACAATTTCAAAGTCAATAATCAAGCTCAAAATCAAGTTCTTAAAAAGTGTGTATTTTTAAATTTGCATAAATTTTGTTTGAAGTGATTTAAAGGGCACAATGAAGCATATTATCATTAATTTATTCCAAAATTCCTCCCAAACAAAAAAAATCTAAACCCAACAAACCCTCTGAAATCCCTACTATGACACATAAAGAAGAAGAAATGCAACATGATATATCAAATTTACGAGACCAAATGCAATAATTTTTGCTATCACAAAGAGCAACCAACAATGAACTATAAGCTAAGATTGATGGTTTAAAGAAAAAACAAAAATATACATGGAAGTTTTAAAGGAAAGTTTGTCAAATTGTTTAGAAGAAAGGCTTCTTATTGGTGGCAAAGTATGCCATGAAACCCATGATGAGAAAAAATGAATGTGAATAATGATTTTAGAGACTATAACTCTAGGCTAAAGACCATCCATATTACAAAGATCGATATGAGGAAGTTTGATGCAAGGATCTGGTAACATGGATACTATAGGTAGAGCATTTCCTTGATCTGCATGATGTGCAACACACACAAAAGGTACACATTGCATCTTTATTTTTAGAACTTGTTAGGGTCCTATAATTTATAGGATCTCAAGGTGATTGAGTATTTTATCTCAAAAATCTTATATTGTAAATAATTGTCAATCTGCAAATTATTTCCAAGTTAAAGAAAAATAGAATAAAAAAATGAAAAGAGGGTATAAATAAGAAAAGAGGAAAAAAATATTGAAAAAGAAGAAAAGATAGAACCCCAAAAGAAAGAAAATAAAAAAAGAAATAATACTGAAAGTGTTGCAAGCCTAAATGCCATTACTGATAGATAGTTTTCTTCATCATTGATAATAAAGATTGTGTGCACCTTGTTTAAAATGCCACAATGATTAGTTATTTGTTTAATCATACAGTACAATCATGGTTATACATGTTTAAATTTCTGTAAATTAGGGTAGAGAATAAATATTTGCCAAACAGTTCAATCTTGGTAAATTAGTAGTTACGTAGAAAATGATATTGATTCAACTATTTAATCTGAATCAATAGGAGAAATAAGTGATAGGATTTAGATAGTTTTCCATTGTTTATAAAAGAAAATAATGTGGGTTTTCTAGTCTAAGTGCACACCTTAGAAGAATAAAAATGTTAGCTTAGTTAAGGGCATGTAATCCTGGCTGTATTAGCAGATACATACATACACACATATGAATAGCTAGCTACAAAAAGTAAATGAAGCTTGCAAATCTAATTTATCAATGCAGAGATAAGATGATAGTTATTTGGCATTAGACATAGAAGAAAACATGAATAACCTATTCAAGTGCAAGCTTAAAACAAAGGAGAAGATGGCAATTGAACATGTAACAACAAAAGAAGCTTGTATTACTGGAATGAAGATGAGACACTGGGAGGAACAAAGTATCCATAGTCTCCAAAATTTGAACCCTTAATACTTCGAACTTTCAGCCATTTATAGGGTTTTCACAATGCTCTCGAACCCTTTGAGGTTCGAGATGTCTTAATCTATCCCCTTTGTCTTCTAACTACTTGATGCCATAACTAGACAAACATGAGCTTAGAGGGCTCTTTTTCTAACAAACAAAATAACCAAATTCTAGTAATTCCACTGCGCTGTCAGGTGGCTCGCTCATGCCAGCGATGCTCCATGATCACTTCTATTGGTTTGGCTGCATCATGTTGTTGCTATTTTCCCCTTCCGGCCATGCATTCCATTATTTCAGTTCAACTATCCGACTGTCAAAAACACTGACAAAGCCAACAAATTTCCTCCTCGGGTGACTGGTGGGAAGTGGGGTATGGGTGGCCACCAACATCCACCTACATCACATACTTAGGAAGAGTAGATTGGATTTCTTTGAATTTGATTTTGGCCTGAAGGGAGTCAAAATAATATTTGGGCCAAGAGTTGAAGAAAATCAGGAGGTCTGAAGGCCAAGCAGTTCTGTATAATAAAGGCCCAAGGACCATTGACCAAAATTCCTTAGCCACTTGACAATGGAGAAAGAGGTGGGGGGTTGATTTGTCCGCGGACTCACAAAGAAATCACCTTGAGGCATCGATCTGGCCCCGCTTTTGAATATTTTTAGCTGTAATAATTTTTTTATGCGATAGAAACCAACAAAAAAAATTAACTTTTGGGATGGCATTCGTTTTCCAAATTTTTCCCCAAATGGAAATTTTTAGGTGGTAATTGGGAGTTTAAGAGCATGTGTGAATACCCTTCTTTGATAGTATAACTGACATTCTTCCAACACCATTTTTATGCCTTTGCAAGAGGTATGGGGGAACAACCTCTTAAATTCTTGAAAATATTATCTCTTTGGACGAGAGGAGCCTCTGGATATTTTCGAGCTTCCAGACCTTCCATCCTCCCTATTGATTCAACTCGGAAATCTAGTCTAGATTTTCCACCCAAATTTGATTCATGAAGCTTCTAAGATCCACCAGGGAAAGGTATGATTCCAAGGGATGGAGTCCCATAATTGAATCTGTAAAAATCTTGGTTGAGGCTCCATTCCCCTTAATTTTGCTTAGATTTTTGTTGATAATATCCCTAGAGGAGAGGATCAAACTCCATGTGGGGGAGCCTAATCCAGGGGCCTCTCGACACCCACGATCAATTCGTTGAGTTTAATACTTAGCCCTTATCACCTGGGTCCACCATTGATTCAGATTTGTGATCATATTACAGTACAATTTTGCTCTGATTGCCATGTTAGCTAACCCCGGTCCCTTATTCCCAATCCCCCATGTTGTTTTAGAGCGATGAATGTTTTCTAATTCACTAAGTGGTACTTCTTGGTTTCTGTTTTATCTCCTCCCCAAAAGAATTTACTTATGTACATGTCCATTTGATGAAACGCACTCTTAGGGGATTGCAGGGTGGTAGACTGATACAGATGGATCACTGACAGGATTGACTTTACAAACATTTATGTACCTAGATAATTGAGCCAAATCCCCGCCCAATTTACAATTTATGTTTTCATTTTATCTTGCCCTTTTTTCCACGCATAGGGGGCATCTCTTCTTAGGAAGATAGGGATCCCTAAATAATTGAATTATTTCCACTCATGGACTGCTTTAAACCCCAAGATTTCTTCGATCTTTTTTTCCTTATGTATAGAGATGTTCCAGTTGTAGATGTGGCTTTTGTTGTCATCAGTGGCTCCCACAGATGCACTAAAGAATATATCTAAGGTTCTCTTGAATCTTCGAGTTATTGTGATCGAGGCTCTACCCATCAAAATAATATCATCTGTGAACTGCCCATGATTTATGCTTCTTATGCCTTCCTTATATCTTATGCCCGGGAGGGTTGAGGGCAGCTCATTCTTGTTCCAATTTCCAACTCAGGGCATCAACCATGATGATTTATAAGAAATGGGAGAGGGAGCACCCTTGACGAGGGCCCCTCGAAGATTTGAAGAAGCCTACCACCCTGCCATTAACCAGCAGAGCAATCCCAGGAGAAGAAATACAAAGTTTGATCCATCTAATGAAAGTCTCATCCAGGCCCATTTTTTTTAAGTCTTTTGATGGGGACCGAAATAGGTCCACCTAGAGCTATCTAAGCACACTAGGTCTGTTTAGGTTTGTCACAGACCTTACAGGTCTAATAGGGAATCCCAATGGCCAACAATCTCAAGAATCCCTTTTTTTGGCAACATCCTTTCCTTCCTCAACAACATCCAATCTAAGGAATCGTTTGCATTTCCTCTCTTGGACCTCCTCCAACCAGGTTCCAAGTCTCTGGGTCTCCTTAGGATTTTTCCTTCTCGCCTTCTTGGCTCCCTTTTCCCTAACTGAGATAATTCATCTCTAGGGAGAGGAATAACTGTCTTTTAACTGTCGGATTAGTGAAACTCTCACTTAACATATTTTCTCTTCAGTAATTTTTTTGCAGGCCAGAACCAATTTTAATTAATAAAATTAAGCATAAGATAAACTTTCATTCTTATTATTATTCATGCCATGTCTTTTCTATGGCCCACAGTTTGCCAAATTACTTCAGTAAAAGAAAATTAAATATTTACATTTCATTGAGGGGTATTACAATTTAATTATGTAGAAGTAATTTTTATAGATTAATAAATTATAGAAATTTATGCTTTTACAAATTTGATTAAAATAAATTATATTAAAGATATGTATAGTTTCAATATTTCTTAAAAAAATATTTTTCATCTACATTATTTTTACAATTTCAACATATTTAAGTATTCATCATAATTTTATTTCATTATTTAACTTATAAATTTTAATAAATTATTTTAACACATATTAATCAGTAATTTCACACACACACACACACACACACACACACACACACATATATATATTGTTATTTTTGTACTGAAGGTGTTTCTTTTTTAATATGTTCACTGTCGGAAATTATCTACCCTTTCATTTTCCACCATTGATTCAACCAAAAAATTGTCACTATTACTTTTGTTTTCCACCGTTGGATCTGTCAAGGCATGTTGGGCATTGGCCATGCTCTGTCTTAATGAATTTCACTCCTCACTATTCTACACCCAAAAGGATTGTGCATGTCATGCAGGACTAGTGTCTATCTGGCAAGCAATTTCAACAATCTAGTCATGCAATTGACAATGTATCTACGGACCATTGAATTGGAAACAAAATCTGGACTCAAAAACTTCCAAGATGGTAAGAGCTTTCTTGTTTCGAAGAACCTAGTTTCAGCCATAAAGTTTACCCAACAAATGCATCCACCACCCATGAAATCCCCGAGGAAAATTAGTAGTCTTACGGTAGGACAAAAACCATGAATCACAAGCCCTAAGTGGTGAAAAGAAGAAGATATTTTACACTAGTTTAACAACATTGATGAAACACCAACAAAAGAATGAAGGAAGGTGGTGGATGTTGTAAGGGAAATAAGAAAAATCCTTGAAAAGGGAAACGTGGACATGGAAGAAACCCTTACTCAATTAGGTGTTCATGATAACTCAGCTAATGGTAAAGGAGTATTGTATACAATGAGTTCCCTTAGTTTGGCTTTGAGATTTTCCAAAGGGCGAAAACACAACTAGGGTTTCGACGTAGCACTTCAACTTGTGACAAGCTTGTCAATGTTCTAGGGACTTTGAAACAGTCCATAGGATCTTGTCAGAGATATTCGCTAAATGTTGCAGTAATTCTAACGAAACATTATAATTTTCTATTATAAGTAATGATGATCCCAATTTGCTTAATGAAATCATGGAAATGGTTGAGAGGTTGGAGAATTATGCCAAGAGACACACTTATGAAACATTTGTTGCTTCTCTTTGTAAAGAGAACCATGTCAATGCAGCCTTAGCCATATTGGAAAATATGTTGAGTTCTAATTGTGCTCACCAAATGTTCACATTTCATCCCTTAATATTATTTTGCTATCACAAATGCTAGATGGATAATCTCCACTGGGTTTTTGAGATGATGAAGATGTACAGTTGTCCTATATAATTTACAACCATGTCATGACACTGACACAAAGACTTGTAGGGCAGAGTAATTGACAAGGACATTCATTTTCATGCACAAGTTTAAGTTGCACATAATATAACATTGTATGGCATATCGTTTTATCTTCTACTATGAAAGGAAAAATTTTGGTTAAATAAAATTTACCTTTTAGGGAAAAAATATTTTTTCCTTCTCAGGCCATGTCATTGTAGAGAGTACTATAGGGGTGGAGGGGAGCTTGGATCTTGTGACTGTGGCAATGATAGATCATGTTTTTCCTATCAAATATAAAATTCCATGTGGCCATGGATTTACCTCTATAAAGGAGTCCTCGGTTGGATGGATTCAGGTGGTTGGATTTTATCAACACTAGTTTAGTTTTGATTCTCAGGGTTTTGTGTGTCATTTTATCTAAGAGTCCAAAAATCTATGCACTAGATTTGGTTAGCGATGATAACTAGAGCAAGGGATGGAAATTGATAGACCTGCTAGCATGAAATGAATATTATAGGGCAATACAATGCATATAAGAAAAATCAGAGTAGACAATGAGAATATATTTCCTTGTTTTATTAGCCAAAAATATAGTTAATCCAATACAATTGTGCTTGAACCGCATCCTATCCATAATGATAACTGGACCAAGTGAACCAATTACTATAGTCAAGCCCTATGCAGTATAGTTAATGTTCATAAAGCCAACTGTCCATTTTAAAAGCCGAGACATCCTACAAAGGCTCCAACTATTTCATTCCAATTCTTCTAGAATTTTTGTAGCTCCTCTTTAAATTGACACCAGATTTTAAATCTTGTACCGCTAAATCAATTAACTCTTCTGGTAAGGTTCATCCTGCTCTCCCTGAGAAGCTGGAGAATCTCCTTAAGCTATATATATTACTAGAATCTAACCAATCTCTGATGGTATATTTTCCAATGCATTCAGACAACAAATTAACATCTTCATTGCTAGCCACATCCTTTTTCAGGAGATAGTATTTCATCTGCAATGGTGTCAAAAGCATCATATGCCTTGACCCTCGATGGCGAAGGAGGAGCACTATAGCATTTACAATTCGATTTAGCTTGGTTTCTCCTATTCAATGTTATATGAATGATATATTCCCACTTAGATACAAGGCTATTATCCTAAGAACTAAAAATATTACCAGCATTCAAAGGAACTATCTTTGGAAACTACACAGACAAAAATTGCCATGAATGAGAACTAGCAAACCTCAGGGTTGTTATGGGATTATTACAACTAGAAGGCATTTACAACACATATAAATAAGGCTTCTTATGGAAACTCAAAAGTAGAAGAGATGTATATTCCAACAAAATTATTTCTCATCTTTGAGTAAATCTCATAAGCATAAATATTTACAAATCTACATAATTTAGTTTTCTAAGTTTTTCCTCCATGAGAAATAGAGACAGATAGCCTTCCCTGAAATTGAAAATATGAATACAGAGTTCAAAGTGGTAGAAAATCAAACTTATAGCAAAGAGACTGATGTTTTCCCCACTTGTAATCAATTTTCTCATTTAATATAACCTATTTTATTTTCATTCAAATGATAAGAAAACCTGAAATCAAATAAAGTATAGTTAGAGAATAATCAATTAAAGGATTCAAATAAGGCAAGTTCAATCAGGAAAATTACCCAAAGATATACATATCTTCAATAATTTTAAGGCATTAATTTACATATGTTTATGATTGTACTTAAGATTGTACTCGTTAGTAGTAATTAGTTTGACAATTGTGTTAATGTTAGAAAATTATATATTACAGAGTAATGGAACACATAAAATATTGTGGAAACACAAATACAAAAACACACAAACCAAGAGAGACACAAATATACAGGGTTTACCCAATTTGGGATATGCCCACGGAGAAACATACAATCCTTCCTTTTATATTATCGAACAAAATGAAGAGATACAACCTACAACAAATCCACTGTAATTTCCTCTTCGCTCTCACGTAGACTCCTCTCTCTCTCTCTCTCTCTCTCTCTTAGACTAATAATCCACAACTGTAATAAAATTCTCTCATATAAACTTAGGGTTTCCTTCTAGGGCAAGAAACCCTAAATTAACATAATTTATTTTATCAGATCATCCTCCTAATGAACGAACTAGATTGACTATGAAATTATAATATTTTACAAGGCAATTTTTTGTTTATTTTTTTAGCTTGGGGCACTGCCCCTGAACCCTGTCAAGGGATCACTGCCCCAGGAGGACCCCCGCTGGGGGGATGGTCCCCAGTACCCCCGTGGGAAGACAAGACCCCCATTGTAACCCCCCCCCCCCCCCCCCCCCGCGTGGAGGGGTGTACAGTCTTCCTAGGATATAACATCTGATTGAAATAAAGACCTCTGAATCAAGAATATAATTAGGCTCCACACCCAACAGTTAAAAGTTAAAGATATAGTTGATAACCAATAATTCTATGAAAATACATGCTTTAGAAAAGAAAGGCTATCTAGAATTTTAGCTGAATCATAAATAGAAAGACCAGTTTACTATATCTATTGATAATCATAATGTGAGTGCATAATGAAAACTTTTGAAAAATGGGATGTGGAGAATTTTGATTTACCATGTACTTTACAATGGTCATAGTTATGTTATTGAAAGCACATACTTGTTGCTTGTTATAAGCTAGGGTGGTTTTTTTTTTGGGTTAAGAGTGGTTTTTTTTTGGGTAACAATATTTTGCTATTCATTAATAAATCAAAGATACATGTACAAAGAGTATGCTCACGAGGGAGTGCAACAAAAGATGAAGATCAACTATAAATGATTGACAACAAACTAAAAATATAGATCTATAAAACGATATATCCAATCTTCCAGAAAGGAGAGGCAAAAAGAAACAAACTTTTATCTTGAACATATCTAAATCTAGTGGAAAACAAAACATAAAAACAAGTTTGTAATCTCTAGATAATGAACAAACTATATATGCAAAAACAATCTACAAAATGACCTTTTTCCATGTAGTTTTTATCACGACTCACCATGTAAAATATCTTATAAGTTAGCTTAATTTATTTAACATTTTGTAAAACCATATATAAGTGTTTTTGTTTAGCTAAGGGTTGGTGTTCCTCAGAGGTAAGGAAACAGGTTAACGGCCCAAGGCTCACACGCATCTGGCAGGAGTGAAAGCATGCTCCCTTACTGATCACTAACAAGTCATTCCAAGTGGCATGTTTTCCCTCTAACAAAAGTGAGACTGAGTCTACATTTGCTAATCGCTGCTAGAGATGATTGTCCTCACTGGTAATTTAAGAACTAAATTATGATAAATTTTCTCGTGTTGAAAAAAATAAAAATTAATAAAATAAAACATAAATAAAATTCAAAAATAATTCCTATTAATAAATTCTTTATTTAATATATAATTTTAATATTTTTTATAAATTAATTTCAATCCAAAAATGAAATTAACTCTACTTGAAATCAATTACAATTTATTCTATTAAAATTAAACAAAATGAAATTACACTTATACTTGTTTTTTTATTTATTATAACAGTCTATGTACTTCAAAGTTAATAATAACATATTATTTATTCATCAATTATGTGAGAGACAGGAAAATAATCATTATATATTTTTAAGTTAAAATAATTTAACATAATAATAAAATGATAATGAATTATTTACACTAGCACTAAATAGTTTTTAATGAAATAAAAAAACTTTAGATATAAAAATGAGTAAACAGTTTGAGTATATTATATATATATATATTTTTAACATTGTATGGAAAAAAATTAAAAGGTGTAAGAAGGTTAGAAGAACGGTTTGCACTTTGAAATAGTAAATGAAACATATCCTTTAAGAAATAAAATTTATGTATTTAATTATTAAAAATTAAATCAATGTTATTTTGATATTGAAAAAATAAAATTAATAAATAACATATTAATAAACATGATATTGGATAAGTTTTAATTATTTATAATAAAAAATAATATTAAAAATTTAAAATATTAATATTAAAAATAATAGCAAATTGAAATGCTTGATGGTTTTTTTGCTAAAGCAAGATTTGTACCTTCTATATCATTAAATGAAACATAATTTAAAATATATACATATTCCACCATACTGTGTGGTCTAAGGCAAAATATGAAGTTGTCCTACATAATCAAAGCCCTCAAGCCTCAAAAGTTCCCGTCAAACACTTTAGAGTACAGACAAAAATAGGCTATGGGAGTTGCAGGGCATATGAACCCTCCCCACAAATACCCGTGCCAACAAACCCCTAACCTGCCTCTTGATCGTTTCCATTCATTTTTCTTCTTAAATCTGATGCTGGAGATACACATCGCTCCATGAAAAAGCACGATGTTTAACCCTTTGACCCCACCAAACCACTCGCTCCATCCTGATCGTTGATCATTTTCACTGAATTGGACGGTAGAGCAGCAAATCGCACGACTGAAATCATCAGACTTTAGTGTGCGATGAGGGTGGTTTTCAAACTCGGCCCTCATCCACGTGTCAAGATTTGTATGGCATCACTGCTAAAAAATAAAAACCACCTTCGGCTTGAAAGCGGTGCAAGCGCTCCAAAACCAGTCGTGAAGTGGTTTTTTCTCTCAGTACTGGAAAAAAAGTGAAATGCTGCCGCTAGAACGGGGCCGTCGATTATTACTCTTCACCTTTCTCCTAACTGAGAAAACCATGCTCCAGATTCCGAGGAATTTCAGAGTTGTAATAACCATAGCTGATGAGGCCGACCCTGGCCAACCTTCCATCATAGACCTGTCTGACCAAAAAAGAGAATCCTGCATAAATCTGTTCATTGCGTATTGGCTTCCTTAGTTTTGTTCTGATACACTTCTTTATCCTCTTCTGCCTGGTTATGGCAAATTTCTTTTAGGTTGCTCTGCAAACATTGCAAGCCAACCCATCGAAATTCTACTGTCCTTACAATTGACACCATGGTTGGCAAGAATTTCCGCCAATTTGTTGGCCTTTCTACGCACATGGATGAATCTAAGTGTGCGTAGTTCTTGAAGATGTTCCTGTATTTTATGAAGAACCCTTATTAGCCTCCAGTGTTTTGTAACTTTTTCCGGCCCTATTCCATGAATAATTCTCTTGGCCACATTGATGACTAACTCTGAATCAGCTTCTATTATCACATTTTGGCAGTTGTCCTGTTTCAGGAATTCTAAGCATTGTTCCAATGCAATTAATTCCGCCATGTTGTTGGTGGCTTTTCCTAAATGACAATGGAAGAGGGAGATGATGCTTCCGGTTTCGTCCCAAAGAACTCCTCCGAAGCCAGCCATTCCTGGGTTGCCTTTTGAAGCTCCATTGATGTTATACTTCAAGAAACCTACCAGGGGGGATTCAAGAAATCTTTAACCATTTCCCTCATGATTATTTTCCTTTCTAGCCCTTGTGGAACAAGCCCATGCATGTCTAACTGCCTGAGAATTCTCAATTCAGCCTCTAAGGGAGGATTTTTGGGGGGATCCCTTACTATGGTGCCAACTGTCTCTTTAAGTTGTTTCAAGATCTGCTCCAACAAGCGAAGCAAGGAATTCTTCTCTTCTTTGAAAATTCTTTTGTTTCTTTCTTTCCACACATTCCATATAATGAAACTTGGCAAAAGAGCCTAGGCAGAGTTAAGAACTTCATAATCCGAAAACTTATTCCTCTAATTATTTAAGGTGTTAGTAATACTTTCTTTGTCTCTATCTGACTGATTGAAGATGACGGAAAAAATATCCCATAACCTTGAGGTGAAAATGCAACTATTGAGAAGATGTTCCAATGTCTCCTCTTGGGCTTCACAGAGCTGACATCTGGAGGGTCCCAGCATACCTCTCTTTCTGGTAATGTCCCATGTTACACAGTATTTTGTCACCGTCCCTGTTACCCTTTCTCCTGTACATTGGAGGACCTATTCTGGGACCTGTGAGAAGTGACATAACCTGAAAACACCTGCATTGTATCCCCTTGAGTATGTACTCCATGTGCCTTGAAGACACCTTCTGCAAAATACCCATAAAAATAGCTCTTTTTCCATTGGCGTTGTTCCACAGTGTATCACTCGCGCCAATGGGGGAAATCCTCCAAAGAGGGTGCGCCAGCTGG
>APFE030070704.1:28010-50142 GCA_000404065.3 Pinus taeda | reverse complement strand
TGCGTGTTAGCGTTGTTTGATTGTTGCTAGACCCCATTTAGGCTAGTGGGATTGCCTCTGTCCGCAGAGGGGATTTACCTGTACAACAATTTGGCGACTCCGCTGGGGAGTTGGCTTTTTCCTTGTTTGTTTACCTTGTCTTGTTGTTTGATTTGTAAACTTTATACGGAGCCTGAAGTCTGGCCAGATAGCCTTCGAAACGCTATTGCTTTGCATTAGCGAAGTAGATCAACGCTACTTCAGTCCATCTCCGGTTTGGTTTGCAAACTGAACGACTTGGAACTTGCCTTGTTCCTTGATTGTTTCCTTGGTTTCTCCCGCTTGTTTAGCCTTCTGGGTTGAATGCCTGTGTTGTTTTTGCCTCTTGAGAGTACTTAGGTATTGCTGGTTTGACATTGGCTCTTTTTTTATTTTTTCCATAGCAAACTCGACTGGCGCTAGTTTATAGCATGACAGTCGCGCCAGTTGGCGCATGTTGCACACTTACAACCCACGCCAATCCTTGAAAGGCGCTTGTTGCAGCCTGACAGTCGCGCCAGGCCTGTAAACTTTTGAAGTTTGCTTGGTTCCCAACTTTTTGAGCTTTGGTTTTGTCCTAAGTACCTTTATTAGACTACTTGAGTGTGTTGGAGTGTGATTTCACTGGTTTCGATCGCAACCCTTTGGGTGTTTGCTTTTTTCTATCGATTTCACATTTCTAGCCCTAGGGCATCTAGTGGCCTTGTGAATCGAGCCTTCCTAAGGTGTTTTGATCTTTTTGTGGTCCAGTCGACTCTTGTGTTTGCTCCCTTACACTTGTTTGGTAGTTGTGAATCATTTTGTTGCATTATTCGGGTGATTTGCCTCATCTTCACTTGAATTCCGCTTCATCTCACTTTGAGCCCAGATCCCACGGCTCATTGTTCTCTTTGGGATCTTTTTGGTTCTTTAGACGTTTGATTTGCTGATTTGAGGAACTGAACGTGTGTGTATTGGATAGAATTTGTTGGTGTTATTTCTCAAAAGTTCTTTAGTGCATTTTACCATTATTGAAAAGAAAATCTCTTTTTCTTTGAATCAATTAATGAAAATTAGGACTTTTCATTTCGATTAGTGATTTAGTGATCTTAAAGAAAAGTTTATTGATTTGCATTAGTTGCATTAGCGAAACCCTTTGTTGCTTGTGATTGTTTCATTTGCATGAAAGCTCTTTAACTGTCTTGTAATTAGCATTCATCGAATGGAATGACATGTTTTGGCATATAGATTGCATTTAGGGATTTTGAGAGATTACATACGGTAGGACCTGAAAACCGAAACTTAACTCAAGATCAACTTTAAAATAAATTGAATAAATCTAAAAACGCATTGGAACATAACGATCACATTCTAGAGGTCTAGGCTAGAGACGTGCTCCGGCATCGTTAAACCTAGTCACTTTTGTTTTCACTTAAGGTTGGGTGATTCCTCCTTTTGTGACTCAACTGTGGTCTAGTACGGACTTGTGCTCCCACATACCGTCGCGTATATATGGGGAGACTCCACTAGGTTATCATCCTTGATCCACAGGAAGCCGTGTCTGCCGCCTTTCAGCCCGTAACGCACCGAACACAACATTCGGGAAGATTGACTGACGTACGGAATGTCCTTGGCTTTCATATGATTGCTAAGATGTATATGCAGTTTTACGGATTGTCTAGTAAACCCCTTGCCTAGTTTCTCCAGAGTAGTCACTTTTTGATCCTTTTCGGACTCCTTAAAAGAAAAGGCTCACTTGAGAATTTGTCACTTCGGGCTCACTAAATATTCGAAGGCGACTAGAGTCATCTTTTTGTCCTTTTCTCGACTCTTAAAAACATGAAAAGGTCAAGTTGTGTCCTAATGTCTTAAAATTTATTCGACCACGATTACATTTACCTTGTTAGATCTTGTTTGCGTTAGTTTTGAGTAGGGTATTTCTCCGTTAGCTTGTCTAGGATTTTTGAATTTGATCATCCTGGCGGATCCATCGATCCCGTCTCCCGTCCCTAGTGACCAAGGGTCTCCTTCTTATGTTTCTCCTGAGACACCGGTTTGTGGTGACACTTTCCCTGTTATTCCAAGTGTCCAACCATTGAGCTCTCGTGCTCTAGAGGATGACCTTCACGATCTGTTTTCGAACCCTGTTTGGGAACCTTACGAAGAGGATTATCCCTCTACTCCTACTGGTGTTTTGACCCCGATGGCTTCCTCTGATATGGAGGATACATCTCCTGTATCGAGTGGAACACCTATTGTGTCAAGTATTGAGACTCCTATCCCGGCCACATCCTCGGTCATATCTACGCCCTACACTGTTACCCCTCTTGGTATTACAGTGCCTACACGCTATAGATCTCTGAGGGATGCCATGGGCTCTGGGAATTCCTCTTTTGGTACTATGTGGGATCATAACATCGTTCCCACTACGGGATCTTTTGTTTCCCAAGTTCACAATACCGTTGTCACGTTAGTTCCGACCAATCCGACTGTTTGTGTCGCATCTTCAACTCTGGTTGCTAGTGTCGTTACGACTTCTTCCATCGTAACTACTGTTGCTGGCCCATCCCGTGGTCTAGTACATAGTGGTCAGTTGGTATATGCAGCCAGAGTTGTTCATCCTGCAAGCAGTGCCCCACCCTTTTCTGGTACCATTCCAGCAGGGGAGCATATTCTCAATACTTGCATGCTGTCCAAAATCCAGGCGCACAAGGCCCTTATTATGACCCTATCGGTCATCATTTGTATACCTCCTTGCCAGCTCAACCCGCTGTTGAGGCTTCCATTCCGTTGAATGTCGCCTGGGGTACCACTGATTATGGTGGTGGCCAATTCCGTCCGGATCAAGGGCGGCCGTCCCAAGGACCATCATACCAAGGTCAGCCATCCTACACACAGCCTAATTACGGACAGAAGTATTATGGCCAAACCTATCCAGGGCAACCTCGAGGCTCACAAGGAAAACCCTCTCAGGGACAACCTTCGGCCTATGGTGGTCCGTCCTTTACCTATCTTGGGCAACCTTCTGGAAACCCGGGACAACCTTATGCTCAACAAGGACAACCTGGAACCCAGTAGGGATACCCTTCGAGTCAACCCTACGGGAATCTGGGACAACCTTACGCGCAACAAGGACAACTTGGAACCCAGAAAAGATACCCTTCTGGGCAGGGAGGTCAGCCTTACATGTAGCAAGGCCAGCCCGCTGCTCAGCCTAGTCAACCATCTGGTCTGCAAGGACAACCAAACACCCAAAAAGCTCAACCTTCTGGGAAAGTAGGTCCGTCCCAAATCCAACCAGGACAACCTTCCGGCCAGATGGCCCAACCTCAGTCTTCCCAAGGACATCTCTCTGGGCCTGCCCAACCGGGCATGCAGATGGTTCCTGCTTCTCAAGCTCAACCTGGTTATCAGCCCCAGAATCAAACTAGTCTCCAGCAGCAAGGTGGGTTTCAATCCCAACCTTCTTATCAAACGCAGCCTGGTTCTCAGGCTCAATATGGAGCCCAGCAACTGTATGGATACCAACAACCCAAGGGGCAAACTGAGTTTGCCCCATATCAAAATTATCAACAGCTGCAGGCCACTCCTTATCAAAATTATCAGCAACCAAATGTTGCTCCTGCAGGTCAGTATGGTAACCAATGGGGTGCTGGGGGGCAGACCTAGAATCAACCATCTGGTTATGGGTACAACCCTTATGGACATGGAACGTCGGGGCAAGGTTAATGGGGGCAACCAGCAACTGGGTGGAACTCTGGCCCTACCTCATATCCACAGATGTCCTTCAACCCTCAGCTACCATTCTTAGCAACGTTGGAACTGCTCGATGTGTCGAAGTTAACCAATGATCCTATCTTGCATAACCCACAATGGCTGCCGGTTCCAACCAAGATACCCGGAAATTGTCCCAAATTTGACGGCAAAGCTGGAGAGGATCCTCCAGCCCATGTAATGACTTATCACCTTTGGTGTTCGTCCAATTCATGGCTTGACGATTCAGTTCGGCTTCGCCTGTTCCAAAGGACTCTCACCGGCTCCGCTGCTAAATGGTACATTGAATTGACCCGTGCGTCTTTTCAAGATTTCAATTCATTGGCAATGGCATTCCTCACTCATTTTCAGTTACCCATTCGGTACGAGACGGGAACCCATCTCCTTACGTCTCTCAAGCAGGACACGGCTACGCACATCTCTGATCATATACATGAATGGAGAAGGCGTCGTCGGTTGATCAATTTCTGGATTCCTGATCAACTCCTCACCGATTGGTTCACGACTTCCTTTGTCCCTAAGATCGCACGGGACATTGCTATGGGAGCTTGCGTGACTAAAGAGCAAGCTATCGTGTGTGCTCAGTACCTTGACTTAGTTTATTCTCAGTCAGGTACTTTATATGAGTATTTGCCTGATGCCCCGAGACACAGTACATCCAAAGCTCCACCAAAGCCATCTGTTGATGGGGTTATTGGCTCTATAAATTCGTCGTCGAAAAAATCAACTTCGAACCCTGGGAAGCAAAAATCGAATGCTTCTAATGAAAACACTTCTCAAGGTGGTTCTAATCCTGGAAGTAATTTCGAGGTTAATGTCGTCCAGTCCACCATGGCGAACAAGGCCTCGAAAGGAAAGAAAAAGGGGAAAGCAAAGAATAAGTATGAGCAACCTAAACGGGATTCCTCCAAACCTCCATCCAAGGAAGGAGCCAAGCGCAAACCCAAGTACCCTTGTCTCATCTGTGATGAGGATCACTATACCAAAGACTGCACAAGGCGGTCCGAGGTTAGTCGTTTGTTGAAAGGTGCTCCTGGGATTCCTGCGGTTCTTAAAGAACCTTTCCCCTCTCAACAGACTCAAATGGTGGCTGATCCATCTTCGTCTTCATCTCCCTTTGGTTCCCAAGTGTTCATAGCTGGAACCATTCCCGTTCATGTAACGACTCGAACAAAGGAGTATCTGTCATCTGTCGAGAAGGAGCCTGAGGTCCCCTTAAGTGCTCCTCCGCCCAGTTCTGGTCTGCTCCACATCGAGAGACCTAGTACTGAGACAACAATCTGACCCCCTCCCAAAGGAGTACTCCGGAGATCATCTTACAACCCAAATGCTCATGCTGCCCAACACTATAGCATAGTTGAGGACTTAGCGCAGGCTCCGTCGGCTGTGTTCGCTTTAGAAGTTCTCCAGAGCTGCCCCCCTCAGAGGAAGTCCCTGCTATCGGCCATCGGTGGCATCGACTCGGCAGATTCGGATTTGATCACCTTTGATCTCGAGAGCCATGTCCCAAGGCTGCCTCATCAGATCGCCTTCCTCATACAAGTCATCATCAATTCGAAAACGATCCATCGTACGGTCATTGATGAAGGCGCGTCAACTTGCATCATGTCTGTTGCTTGTTGGAAAGCGATCGGGTCTTTGACTTTGAGCCAGTCTCCCACGACACTGGAAGCCTTCGATGAGAGAGAATCTCATCCCTATGGTATCCTTCAACGATTATTGATTACTTTAGAAGGGAAAACCGTTGAAGTAGAAGTTGAGGTCGTTGAAGCAAATCTTACTTACAACCTCCTTCTCGGTCGGAGTTGGACGTATGCCATGTGTGTCATGGCTTCATCCCTCTTCCGTGTCATACGTTTCCCTCACCAGGGGAAAATTTTCACGGTAGACCAGCTCTCCTTCTTCGCTTCTTCTTCTGAAGGCAATGTGCCTTTCGTTGAGCATACCTCCATCTCGTTCGAGAGTGTGGGAGCCGGGCTCTTCAAAGATCCCGCCCTCATGGGTGTTTTTTCGCTCCCACCTCCAAACCTCGCCTCCATTAGTATGATTTCGGTTCGTTCTGATCCCTAGGTCCTTCCTCCCATCGACCAGATAGAATCATGGGGCGAGGAGATGCCGTTGAGTCCCGCTGAGCTCAACTACATCGAAATTGTTGTTGTATCGGCTCCTCCTGCTGAATCTGCTTCTTTAAGCGGAGCTCTTGACTCATACGACTATTCCCCTTGGCTTGGATAATGCGCCTCCTCGGACCCATTAAAGGAGATATTTCCTTCCGACGAAGCGATCATAGAGACCATGTCTCTTGAGGAACCTCCGTGGTTCAATCTTCATCACCGTTCCTCGTTTCTCCCAACCCTTCGGGAAACGTGGGCTTGTCTCGAGCGGTTTGCTCCGTGTCTCCCTTCACAACCTCTTCAGACACCTATTCAGGTCTATCAAGTATTGTCTGAAGGGAATTTGGGGAAAATTACGCAGACCCAACCTATTGACATCTCTGTCAAGCCAGGGATTGTCGAGAATATCTACATAGGAGTCACTTGCACTCCTGAGGAAATTCAAATCTATATAGCTCTTTTTCGCGAGTTCCATGACGTCTTTGCATGGTCATATGAAGAGATTCCCGACATTGATCCAAACATTGTAGTGCATGAGATACCTACGTATCCAGGAGCTAAACCTGTTCGTCAGCGTTTACGCCCTGTGCACCTCCGCAAGGCTGCAACAATCAAAGCGGAAGTTGAAAAACTTCTTAAAGTTGGTTTCATTTACCCTATCCCACTCACAGATTGGGTCTCTAACATTTTCCCTGTGGATAAAAAGGAGGGTACTATTCGCGTTTGTGTCGATTATCGCGATATTAACCGAGCCTGCCTGAAAGATAACTACCCCACACCTTTCATTGACCAGCTCATTGATGAGTGTGCTGGGAGTGAGATATATTCGTTCATGGACGGCTTTTCTGGCTACAACCAGATTAATATCGCGCCTGCCGATCAACACAAGACGACCTTTATCTGTCCATGGGGTACTTTCGCATATAAAAAGCTCCCTTTCGGTCTCAACAATGTCGGTGCCACTTTTCAACGTGCGATGTCTTATGCCTTTAATGATATCCGGCACATCTTACAGCCTTATCTAGATGACCTTCCCGCTCATTCAGCTAAGCGCCAAGACCATCCATCACATCTCCGCGAAATTTGTCTCCGTTGTCGACACTACAATATTCGACTTAATCCGCATTAATGTGTCTTCTGCGTAGAATCTGGTCGACTTCTCGTGTTTATCGTCTCCCGAGAGGGAATCTGCTTGGATCCCCTTAAAGTTGAAGCCATTTTGAATCTTCCTCCCCCTGCTTCTTTGCGGCAACTGCAGAGTTTGCAGGGAAAAGCAAACTTCTTACGACGATTTATCCCGAATTATGCCGAGGTGGCAAAAGGTTTCACATGGTTACTCAAGCACGACACCCCGTTTCGATGGGATGCCATAGCTCAAGATTCTTTTGCACATCTTAAAACTCTTCTGGTTTCGCCCCTTTGTTGCAGCCTCCGAATTACCATCGCGATTACATGTTGTATCTAGCCGCTGCTGATACCACCATCGGTATGGTTCTGGTTCAGGATGACGATGATGGCACTGAACACGTTATTTATTACCTTATCCGCAATTTGTTAGACACAGAATCTCGATATTCTTATGTCGAGAAGTTGGCACTAGCCGATGTTTGCGTTGTTCAATGCTTCCGTCATTACATCTTGTTGCGTACCATGATAGTGATCTCTGATTGCAACCCTATGACTTACATTCTGTCACGCTAGTTGCTAGGGGGCAAATACTCGAAGTGGATAGTCATCCTCCAAGAGTTTGACTTGGAATTTACTGCTGCCAAGTCTAAGAAATCACTTGTCTTCGCTGAGCTGTTGTGTTCTTTGCCATCTACTACTGCCTCCTCTCCGTTAGAGGATTCCATTCCAGACGAAACTCTCTTCCTCATTAGCACCCTCGATCCCTGGTACGGGGATATTATTGTCTACTTGCAAACATCCTCCTTCCGTCCCGAGACCTCCAAGGATGCTCGTCGACGGATCCGACATCAAGCCCAACCATATCACATCGTTGGGGACACCCTATACCGTCTCGGTGTTGATTCTGTTCTTCGCCGATGCTTGACTCTTGAAGAAGCATAGAGAGTTTTGAATGACTGCCACTCTAGTGCATGTGGTGGTCACATGTTTGGATATGCTACTGCACAGAAAATCCTCCGTGCTGGCTATTTTTGGCCCTCCATTTTTAAGAATTGCATTCTTGCCATCCATTCATGTCATGAGTGCCAAATTTACCAACGGAAGATGCGTGCACCCCCTACTCCACTGCACCCCGTTGTAACCATCGGCCCTTTTTCCAAATGGGGCATCGATTATATGACCTGTAACCCTCGCTCGGTTGGGGGGCATGGGTACATCATCGTTGCTGTTGATTATTTCACGAAATGGGCCGAGGTGATGCCTACATTGTCTAAAGACAGCCACACCGCGGCGCAGTTTTTGTTCAACCATGTTATTTCGCGGTTCGGAGTACCCCAAGCCATCATCACTGATCACAGAAAGCATTTTTGTAATCACATGATGACTGAGTTAACAACCCAGTTGGGCCTCAGGCATGATAGTTCGACCCCGTACTATCCTCAGGAAAACGGTCAAGTGGAAGCCGTGAACAAGGTTTTGGTCACGATGCTTCAACGAAATGTTGGCATGCATAAGTCCAATTGGCATCTGATGTTGTTCTCTGCTTTGCGGACCTACTGTACCTCCGTGAAGGATGCCACCGGTTTCACTCCCTTTCAGTTAGTTTACGGACTGGAGGCTACCCTTCCTATTGAGCGTGAGATTCCTTCATTAAAGATAGCGGTCGAATTGCTCCCTGATACTACTCCAGTAGAAGAGCGTCTTATTTACTTAGAGCGGCTGGACGAGACTCGTCGTCTAGCCTCCTTAGCTATTGAAGCTCAGAAGAAGCGAGTGAAAACTCACTTCGATAATACTGTTAACCCCCGCTCTTTCATTGAGGGAGACCTAGTACTGCTCTATGATCAAGCTAACGATAAGTTGGGGGCAGGAAAATTCGAGCCTATGTGGCACGGGCCCTACATTGTGAAAAGAGTTTTGCATAAAGGAGCCTACGAGCTTATTGATTATGAAGGCAATCCCCTGGATAAGCCTCGAAATGGGCTTTATCTGAAAAAATACTATGCATGAGTCCAGGCACTCTCTTTTTGTATATACGTGTGCTTTCAGCAAGTGTGTTGTGTGTGCATGTTTTTTATATTTTTGTTTTGGTGTGTTGGCATGATTGATGTTTATTGTGTCTTTTGCTTCTTGGGCAGATGTCTAGATCGCCTTACGTTGGTTTCGCTAATGGTGCCTCCCGCAGTACACGCAACTTGTCATCTGCGGCATTGGTGATCTATGATCCTCATGGTGAGTTAGTAGACATTCAAGGGGTTTTTCTAGCTTGTACGACGAACAATGTCGCCGAATATAGTGCTGTGATTGAATTATTAGCTTAGGCGATTAACCTCGGCATTCGAACATTGGTTGTGAACTTGGACTCTCAGCTTGTCATCCACCAACTCAACGGGCGTTATTCCGTCAGAGATCATCAGATTTTAAGGTTGTATTTACGTGTTAAGTTATTAGAATTGGATTTTGATTTCATTACTTATCAACATATTCCAAGACGACTTAATACGTTAACTGATGCAGTAGCTAATTTTGTGTTGGACAGGCTTTTGCATAACATGTAATTCAACATAACACAAGAAGCATAAAGTACAATAAACCATAAAACATATGTATATATATATATATGTGTGTGTGTGTCCAAAATGTTTGCACCCCGTGCATCATCAAAAAATAATACATGTTTGTCTGAGTACATCCAGAGACAACATGTCTCTCAAAAAATATGCATGAAAGGAAAAGCCTAAATATCTAGTCTCGGTGGTGCTCATGGTAGCACGTCACCGCCCGCACTAGATGCCTTAGGAGCCGGTGGATGCAAGTTGGCACCCCCACTATGTGCCTATGGTACGCTAGCAGGACATCCGCTAGACGAGCGTAATCTGGAATCCCTCGAGTGATAGCCTCGAGGTTCTGAATAAGCTCCCCTTCTTCACCACCCTCCTCCTGAGGATCTACTGCTGCTGCTGCTGCTACTGGGTGTCTCCTCGCAATGGGAGACATGCCAGCTAGATGCTCTGGGCTGACATCTGCATATGCATATAAAGGTCATTAAGACAAGCATGTACTAACACAAAAAAGCATAAAAACACAAAATCAAAAAATGAGGACGTACCAATCTCCTCATCCCAATCCTCTCCCTCCGGCAGGGGAAGGTCAGGGTCTCCGGTGAAGTCTGTCCCTGCATATGGCCAGTCCTCCACCATTATCAGTTGGCGGCGAAGCCACCCGAAAAACTCCGGTCTAAAGGACATCTGTTGACCGCCACCACCCCTCGACATCAGTGCCGTCCATCGAGCCATCCTCGGCTCTCGAGGTGCTGGGTCTAGAACAAAGACCCCTTGGCCCTGGAAGCTTGGCACACGTTCCAAGAAGAACGTCACCAAGATGGAGCCGTACCCGAACTGTTGCAGCTTGCCTCGCTTGGCCTTTGTTAGCTGCCTCTTCATATTGGTTGTCACAGCTGACGCCCAATTGAAGATCGTCGGGCTAAGGCACTATGTCGCTAATATCAAGTGGTTCTTCGTAGCTTTGTGGGGCGCTTGTGCCCCCACAGCTCGTGTGAAGGTGAATAGCAATGCTCTGAGTGTCAAGTCCTGAAAAGTGGGGATATCCACCTTCGAGCTGCCCTGCCCGTATTTTGCCTCCGGGCAAACTCGAGCCTTCACCTCTTCCATCTTCTCTCCAGATGGCCTGCTACCAGTCAATCGAGGCACCGGCCCTCGTTGCGACAATCCAGTCAGGAAATAGACATCAGATACGTCTAACTCCAACACTTGGTCCCGTATCTGGAACACCTGTTCCTCTACGTCCCACAAGTTGATCAGATACTGCAAGAGCTCTGGCTGAGCTCGTAAATAGGATAGCATGGAATATTTTTTGATCCCACACACTCTGAGAACTTCCATGCAATCCTCATCTGCTAAGGCCAATGTGTCCACTTGGTCATGTTCCCGTTCCTTCCATACAACCACCATTTTTGTGGATTTCCCTGCAAATACAAGCCAAAATAGTGAATTAGACTCTTACATAACTTGAAATTGCAGGAAAAAAGGGTTTAAATTTGTTAAAAACTTGCCTAAAATCCGTGCGGACGTTGGCGCAACTGTTTCTAAAAAATTCGCTCCCATGGGCGCGTGCCCTATGGGAAAATTGCCCCATTGGCGCGGGTCCATGCCCGAAACGCGCGCCAATGGGCGCAACCCCTAAATTAAATATCCTCCTCATAGGGGATGAAAATGCAACTAAAAACAAATTCTAAATGGATGGAAATGGAGCTAAGGACAAGACCTCTTACTTGACACTGACGGCGCTCGAAATGGTCCACTGGATTTGTCGCAATCACCAACTGAAGGTCGCACTCCAAAAAGCCCTAATGTCACTCTCCAAAGGTAAAAAGTGAAAAGTAGTTTTTATTTTACCATTTTCACTATTTTATAACTTTTTGACCCCTAATAGGTTTTAAAAAGTCATTTTATGGATATTTTTATGAATATTTATGTCGAAAATGGATTTTACGTCGATTCCTTGTGCAGTGACAGGTGTTTATGCAGCTTTGGCAGCAAAGTGAGTTGTATTTTATACTTTTTTCAGACTCGGTAAATACACGAAAAAGTCACTTTGGAGTCATCTTTTTCTCTTTTCTGACTCTCTAAACGTGAAAAGAATGCCGAGTTGGTCCTCTCGAATCGTTAAACGGTAATGAGAGGCGGTCTCTTTAAACCCTTTATCGACCGTTTAAAAACAAAAAGATCTTCGGACCCTTGTCGTTTTCGGTTTGTTAACGGTCACGAAGCGACGTGGTTTTGATCGCTTTTTTACTTTTTCAGATCAGAGTCACTACTTATGAAAAGTACTCCTCGATCGTAATGATCGGGCGGTTCTTTCGAGCATTGTTTTATACTTTTTCAGGCTCGAGAGACACAACTTTACGAAAAAGGACACCCTTGGAGTTTCCTTTTCACTGTCTTTTCAAACTCTCTAAACATGAAAAGACGTCGAGTTCTTCCTTTGTCAGACTCGTTAAAACTTAATGACATCGGATTCCGTCGCAATGACGCCTCTCAAGCATATACTATCCCCGTCAAGCTTGTCATCCAAAAATAACCGGGGTACTTGCCAGAAATGGTGGGGGAATAAAGGAGCCGTAATCATAGTCGTGTCGGCAGTATGTCGCTCTTGAACATGGCACTTGTCTGCATTCGTGTCTGGGTGGGGATATCTCATCTTGTTTTATGCTTGCCTCTGTGGGTTTGGGTTATCCTGTTTGACCAGTCATTTGCTCATCGCCTTGTCACCATGACCCCTGATCATTTGATGTCGAATACTGCCAAATCCACTGTCGTGCCACCGATGTGTTCAAGAGAAGTTTACCTCTGCAGAATACTTAACCTCCCTCTGATACCTCACACAAAACATTTTGTCCTTCTCTGTCTCGTGTTGATGATGTGGGAAGCATTATGGCCCACCTTCGATCAAGGTCACTTCATGTCGACTTCAGCTCATTATCCAGGAATATTGACTTAGAGACTCCCTTCAGGTACCTTGGAGCCTGCATGCCTCAATGGCAGGTTCTTCGTGTTCGACGCGAGGTTTTCATCATTGGCCTCCGATTGGATGATTCTACAGGTGTTCGACACCGGCTCACTGATTCGCACGCCGTGGATTGTACCTATAGTACCTTGAGGACCATTGTCATTATTGGTGGTACCTCTCACGTCTGTTAATAGTTTTCATCATTGACTGGTAATCAGACAATGTTATCGCATGTTCGACTTCGACTCCCATATTCACATGCTTGAACTTGTACTTTGTTCGGGTCGAGATGGAGCGCAAGACCCTAGATTTTGTCTGATGAGATCCAGGTTACATTTTGTGGATTATTATCATCACTACATGACTCATTCATTGGATGGCTACGACCATGCCTGAGTCTATTCATCGATCCTCACTGGATGGCTGCGTCCATACTTGGGATCCAGATTTTTATGTACTCTGCTATGGATGGCTGCGCATATGCCATGTACATCATGTATTTGAGATATCAGTTGTACTTCGTTCATGTTCTCCAGTGGCCGTGTTTTCAGTCGACCATGTTCTTGTAAAGCACTTCACCCCTCTCTCTCTCGGGCTTCATGCTTTAGGGGGCATCTGTTACACAGTATTTTGTCATCGTCCTTGTTACCCTTTCTCCCGTACATTGGAGGACCTATTCCGGGACCTGTGAGAAGTGACATAACCTGAAAACACCTGCATTGTATCCCCTTGAGTATGTACTCCATGTGCCCTGAAGACACCTTTTGCAAAATACCCATAAAAATAGCTCTTTTTCCATTGGCGCTATTCCATAGTGTATCACTCGCGCCAATGGGGGAAATCCTCCAAAGAGGGCGCGCCAACTGGTGCTCTGTCTCAGAGTCGCACTAGCGCCAACCCAGTTGGGTAAATTTTTTAACAAAATAACTTTCGAAGGTTCCTTCTAACATATCCATGAACTGATTCCAGTTTGAGTTAGTTCAGTTGGGCTTCGTATCTCCCAAGGAGGGAAGTAGTTCTCCACCTCTCATGGAAGCTTTCTAATGATAAGGAAAATCCCATTACTATGGTGGATGGTCTTATCTACTCCTCCTACCTCTATATAAGCTTATTCTTTCACCTTTGACAAGCTAGTTAGTAATTCTACTTTTCAAGCTCCCAAATCTAAGTCCCAAAGTCTGAGAATTGCTAAGCTCATGTTACAAGAGGCCTTGTTCATCCCTATAAGGCTATATATTTAAGGAGGAGATCCATGTTCAAGTAATCAAGGAGAGAGAGGCTTGTTCCCCATCCCCTACAAGCTTTGCAAGGCATGTGTTGCTGATCACCCAGCCAAAGGAGGATTTGGCATCAGAACTTGGTTGTATTCTCTTTTGTTTATCAATAATAATAGACGACTATCATTATGGTTCCACTCATGTGTCTTTATAATGATGTTTGAGTTGTATCCTTTCTGACTGATACATAGTTGCATTTCTTGGATTTTATGCTTGTATTTGTCTTGTTCTTTGCATGTGCAGGTGTCTGTTCACGAGGATCGTGAGGATTGTGACCAGCTGAAGCGAAAGAATGGAAGCGACGACTCTTCTATGAATACTAGCGTTGGATTCAAGGTAGGCTCTCATCATTAGCCTTTACTTTACAATTAGGAACCTGCGCGTTAGCGTTGTTTGATTGTTGCTAGACCCCATTTAGGCTAGTGGGATCGCCTCTGTCCGCAGAGGGGATTTACCTGTACAACATCCCATGTTAAGGTTTTCCTGTGGTGAACTAGCCACATAAAGAGTTTGGTCTTCATCCAGCCTTTGTGCCTCCATAGCTTCTGCCAGATTCTAACTGGAGCTAGGGATTCCAGCCCAAGGAGAATACCTTTTGCTTCCTTAATATTAAAACTGCCCTCTTTATTGTTACCCCATCTTAGTTGATCCTGTCCTTCCGTGACTAAAATCATCCTCTGGTCCAACATCCCCTTTAGGGACTTCGCTCTACTATTAAGGGTTCTGTCCTCTCTGCCATCTATCTTTCTCCATGTTCTCCATTTTCCTATATTATGAGCTTGCCCCCAAAAGTCCTTAACCTTTACTAAACCTTGGTTGTCTTTCTCATGCTTAAGGCCCAAAAATTCCTCTTTCAATAGTGTTAGTTCTTGTTGCCATTTATCCTCCCAGAAGAGTGCTAGATCTCCATCTTTGATTTCCCAAAATCTGTTTTTTTGAACCACCTCTCTATTTTCCTAGGCCTTGTTACATATGGGAGAGCCCTTCATGTTTCCTGACATTATTATTAGATCAGAAGGATGCCAGGAGCTGGCATATTTTTCCTTCCAGATGCTTGCCCATTGAGCCTTAGGATCCTTAACCCACCGCCACCAAAGTTTGGCCCCAAGAAACTTAGTGAGAATATCTAGATCATTGAAATGGCTTGATGGTTAATCATATATGGTTCTAAAGGCATCTGGTTAGAAATATAAGTTTTTGGTGAGATGTATTTTGAATTTACTATAAAATCTAGTTAAGTTAGTGGAACTACACTTTCGAAATGAATTGAGAGATCCGTGACAACTTTTTGTGAGTCATTTTTATTATTATTATTATTTAACTTTAAGCTCGCGATGACAAACACCAAATTGGTGTATGAAACCTTTATTTGGTAAGACAAAGGACCCACCTACGCACAACAAGCTAACCCTCTTTAGAACAAGACAAATAGTGTCCCACACTTTTTTTTTCTAACAAAATTCTCTACCAAACGATGGTTGAATAAGCTTAATCCATCTGACACCATGTTCCAAAACAAATAAAAACTAATCCATCCATTAGCATAACTCATCTTCACCATTGATTTTAACTTGTTGGTACCACTAAGTCTATTAATAGTTGCAACACTTTCCATGTTGATTATCCTCGTTGTCTCCTTTCTAGCTTTGTTAATTATTGATAGCAATACTATATGTAAATATAACTATGTATATTCTTAAGTTTGAAATAATCTTTGAGGCAAGGAATCAAACATTTGGTTTATAAAAAACAATTATTATAAGTCAAAGACAAAAAATATCCTTATATTTAGCTTTAAGGGTGTATTTTTTATTTATTTTGCACTATTAATTCATAAACGATGTTTTTAATTTAGTAAAATAATTTCTTAAAAAAAGAAGAAGAAATAGTTAATCTCAAAAGTAATAGGAAACTCAATCATATGATCTAAAAATGAGTACAATTTTAAACAAGTTCACCAATGAACACTATTTATAAAAACATTAACAGGGACTCAACCAATTATTATTTGTAAAAACATTAACAGGGACGCAACCAATTAAGCAAACCTTCACAACTATTTACAAGTGGAATAATGTGTTCTAAAGCAAATGTAATAGAATAAACAACACAACTTGAGTTTCAGTGCCAAATTGTGATTTTAAAAGGGCAACCCAATGTCTCTGGTGGTTAATTCATATTAGTGGTCCTTGCTCATTTCCTTGTGTTTTTTTTATGTCAGCTCCAACATCAATAGCTTATGGAAACCATTGTTATACAACTCCAACAATAGTTGTGCGCTTATGGCCTTGCCGACTTTGTGGTTAACTCCAATAGTTTCTGTGGTTTTTTTTTTTTTTTGAAATTTTGTTGCACTTTGCATTCAAAGAGAGAAATCTAAAGTGTATGTTTTAGACAAGATGTTGCACTTTGCATTCACAAGTGAGAAATCTAAAGTGTATTTTTTGGATAAGAAGCTTCAAAGATAGCATATGTAATGTAATTATAATGATAGAGCCTATTGCTAGAACATAATTGTTCTTTGATTAGCCAATAAGTTGATATGGACTTGGATGCTAAGCACTTGCAGAGAATTTGGTTTATAGCGATTTATGTTTTGATAACATGCTTTGATTAATGAAAATTTGTGCCGATTTACAATTTAGGCACCTCTAAAAGGTTATACCAAGGTATATATATGTATATATATGTATATATGTATATATGTATATATGTATATACATATACATATACATATACATATACATATAACGCGCCCGTTCATGACAAAAACCGAGACTTTACAAGGTATTTTCAAGCCTATTGAGGGTTGTTGTTGATACATCATTTGTTTCGCATTACTTCTATAAAATTATTCACTGTGGTTTTTACAAAAATTCCTCATTCCAGAGATCCTATAACTATATATTCGACAAAACTAGAACAATAAATATTTACATCTGAATTGTGCCATTCAAAAACAATATGTAAAACTAGAGAGACTAAACATCCAATGGCGTTGGACTGTTCAAATCCAGGCCAATGGAAAATTCTTCATTTCTCCTATTCATATCTAGCCCAGTGGATCATTCATCGTTACTCTTGTTGCTTTCCTCCACCTTGAGCTTCAACTGCTCAATTTTTTGTCGCAGTGCATCTACCTCATCCTCCAGTTGGTGAATACATTCCTTCTTTTTCAACTATCTCTCCTACATAGTCAGTTTCTCTTACTGCTATTGGTGGATGCTACGTTGTAGCACAACTAATCCTTCTCAAAACTCCAAGTGGTCCTCAAAAAAATTGATGCAGGTTTTCCAATTTCTACCTCTATCCAGAGAATTTCCCAGTCGTGGCCCCTTTCATCACCCTGCGATGGTCCCATGCGCCCGACAGGGAGCTACCCTTTGCGCTTTGCACACTCATATCCATCTTCACACTATCTTTAGCCAACTTCTCCAAAATGCCACAGACCCCTGTATCACGCCCTCCCAACTCAGGGGTACCCTCGACCCACTGCTCTAGGAACCCTCCAGCCTCCAATCCATCCTCCACATCGGCCTCCAAAGAAGCACCAAGGTTATGTTCCAGAACCCCCTCCTAGTCCAATAGATTATTAGCATGCCCACCCACAACTTTCTCAATTATGTCCGCACTTAGACAAACATCCCTCTATGGATCAACACACGAATTATCCCCAATGTTCTGTTCCAGAATCCCCTCCCAATCAAGCACACTAACAACACCCAACCCAACAACCCTCACCCAAGCAACTGCACTTAGACAGGCAGCTCCTTGAAGATTACAACTCAAAAACTCAGGCACACCAGAGGCCTTGAGATTCCACCCTACAACCCAGAACCAACCACTGACTCTCACATACCTCAGCTTTAGCTGTTGGGCCTTTGAAGAGGCCACTTGAGTAGAAAATAATCTGAAACCATAAAAATTGAACATATCGTTATTCCTTAAATAGAAAATTCGGGATTGTATGATGATGTAGTAACATGGGGAGGAACTGTTGGAGTTGTAATCGCTATGTACCTCCATAAATTCCTAGCAATCTGCAATTATTTCCCGTCTCCGTTCCTGATCCTTAATTCTCATCCCAGCTTCCTCTGATGAGCGACCAAGGCGTTTTGAGCATGGTAATTAATTAATGCTACGAATTCCCCATTATCTTGCAATCGATCGAGATGGTGCATCGACCTTTGCACCATGATCCAGGGCATGGGAGATGGATACACACATATTGAAATATTCCATACACAAATGTTGTACCAGGGTGACGAACACAGACACATCACAACCCCAAGCAGAGGAAGTGAATTACACGAGGCTCTAGGATTGGCCATAACTCATGTGGATTGATGTGATAGGGCCCAAGGTGCAGGGGAATGAAGGGGATAGAAGAGGGGAACATAATAGAAAGAAGGGGAGGTGGGAAGAAACACAAGAGGGGAACATAATAGAAAGGAGGGGAGGTGGGATGAAATGGAAGAGGGACACAAGAAGGAGAGAGATAGGAGAATGATAGAGGATAAGGGTGAGAGGGTTAAATGGGAAAGAGGGAAAATGGGAAGGGGGGGTCAAAAAGAGAGGGAGGGCAAAGGGGGGGGGAAGAGAAACTAATAAGCCAACTTTAGAAACAAAATTTGAAGTACCCATTTCTGGTATTTTCTAACTTCTTAGATAGACCAAGAATAACATCCTCAACCTAGAACTTGAAGCTCATCAACACAATTAGGGGATGCTAGTCATGCCATCAATCTCGTTCACAATACTCCTTTCTTCTCTCAACTGGATAGTCCTAGTTGGCCTGTTTGTCGACTTCTTGGTTATTCCCTCTGAGAATATGGAAAAATGAAACCAAATCAAAGGAGGGGATCAGCCCTTGGGATCTCTTGATAGTTTGGTTTAAGATAATGTTTTTTGTTGATGAAGTATAGATCATATGCCTAATGATTATCATGAAGAACCCTAAGACCTATATTTTTGTAATTCCCTTATTTTGAGCCAATGTGAGGCATAGGAACAAGTCGTAAGCTACTTCTTGGTTTTTTCTCTTCTTTCCAAGCCTCCAAGCATATCTATATTCAATGATTCCTTCGGTATTAATGAGAATCCCTCCCCCTCCTGCCACCCCAGGATTACCTTTTGATGTGTCATTGAATTGAAGGGTCCATTGATTCATGGATCTGATCCATTCCACCAGACCTTCCAAGTACAAACACATAATCCACTAGGATTGAGAGGGAACACATCTACACGGGAGCTAAGAGGTCAGGGATCCAACCTACGGAGCCAACCAAGCAGATTCAAGCTTATCCAAGGAAGGGTCTATTTCTAGTCTATGAAATTCCATACATGTTGAAAGGGATATCATGGCTATTACCCCAGTTGGGGGCATGGACTCTTTGAATATAGCCTTGTTCCTTGATAACCAAATTTTCCAATAGACATACTTAGGAAGAGCATACCATATTTCTTTGAATTATCTTTTGGCCTGAAGGGAGCCCAAATAAGATTTGGGCTAAGAGCTTAAGAAAATCAGGATGTCTGAAGGCCAAGCAGTTCTATAGAATAGAGGCCCAAGGACCACTTACCAAACTTCCTTAGCCACCTAACGGTGGAGAAAGAGGCAGGGAATTGATTTCTTCGCGAACTCACAAAGCGAGCATATTGAGGCGGCGAACTGACCCTGCCTCTGGAGATTTTCAGTTGTAAGATTTTTTTTATGCGATAGCAACCAACAAAAAAAATTAACTTTTGGGATGGCATTCATTTTCCATATTTTTCCCCAAATGGAGTTTTTAGGTGGTAATTGGGAGTTTAAGAGCATGTTGAAATACCCTTATTTGACAGTATAACTGACATTCTTCCAGCCCCACTTATCTACCTTTCCAAGAGCTATGATGGCACAACCTCTTAAATTATTGAAAATATTATGTCTTTGGAGGAGAAGAGTGTTTGGGATATTTTCGAGCTTCCAGCCCTTCTATCCTCCCTACTAGTTCCACTCGGAAATATGGTATAGGTTTTCCACCCCAATTTGACTCATGAAAATTTTAAGATCCACTAGGGAAAGGTCTCACTCCAAGTGTTGGAGTCCCATAATCGAATCTAAAAAAATCTTGGTGGAGGC
Source organism: Pinus taeda (assembly GCA_000404065.3). NCBI lineage: Eukaryota > Viridiplantae > Streptophyta > Pinopsida > Pinales > Pinaceae > Pinus > Pinus taeda. Next base: position 30,202 of record APFE030070704.1, on the reverse strand, counting down.
TCCATTCCCTAGAATTTTTCTTATATTTTTGTTGATAATATCCCTGGAGGAGTGGATCAAACACTATATGGGGGAGCCTAATCCAAGGGCCTCTCGACACCCATGATCAATTTGTTGAGTTAAATACTTAGCCCTTATCACCTGGGTCCACCATTGATTGAGATTTGTGGTCATATTCCAGTACAATGTTTCTCCCATTACCATGTTAGCTAAACCTGTGTCCCTTATTCCCAATTCCCCATGTTGTTTTAGAGCTCTCACTATTTCCCAATTCACTAAGTGGTTCTTCTTGGTTTTTGTTTTACCTCCTTCCACATGAATTTTCTTATGTACATGCCCATTTGATGCAATACACTCTTGGGGGCTTGCAGGGTAGTAAACTGATACAGAGGGATCATTAACAAGACTGACTTTACAAGGATTTCTCTACCTCCATAATTGAGAAAAATCCTGCCCCAATTTACAATTTTTGTTTTTATTTTATCTTGCACTTTTTTCCAGGCATAGGGGGAAGCTCTTCTTAGGAAGATAGTGTTGGGTTGTGTTATATTCTTTCCACATAGTTAATAGGGGGTTTTTAAGGGTACCCGTAACCCCACTTTATGGGGTCCGGGGCAGCGCCCCGAAAAATTTTGGTTTTGGACCCTATGTTAGGTTGGGCAGACCCACCTATGGTTTGGTGCTGATTTTCGCACTGTTTTTTGGACGCGATGGTTTTCGGTCATGGTATGGATGCTTCGGCAGTATAAATATTATTGTAACATTGAAAGACATAATGAAAAATCAAGCTGGTAGTCCCGGTTTTGGGATCCAGTGGGAAATCTCTGTGTATATGTGTTTTATATGTTATGCTCTCGCATTTTTATTTTTCTTGTGATTTAAAATTCGTATGCAGGTAATTTTTGTGCGGGGTTAAAACCTACATTTGGTTTCGGAGCTGTTTTGGATTCAAGGGGATGCCTTTGTTGCTGAGGGGTTTCGCTCGAGCCTGTGGGGGACCCTGTTCAGTGGGAGATATGCGAGATCGATTCTAGTGGTGAAAGAAGATGGCGAGCAGTGGAAAGATAGAGATTGAGAAGTTCAATGGTCAGAGTTTTGAGTTGTGGAAACTCAAGATGGAGGATCTGTTGGTGGATAAAGATCAGTGGATCGCGGTAGATCCGGGTACTAAACCAACGGGAGTGACCGATGAAGAATGGAAGAAGTTGGATCGGAAGGCAAAGAGCACAATAGGATTGTGTGTCTCAGATTCAGTATTGTTGAATGTATCAGGGGAAGCTACGGCGAAGGCTTTGTGGGACAAGTTAGGGACTTTGTACCAATCTAAGTCTCTGGTGAATAAATTGTTCCTGCGGAAAAAGCTGTATAACCTGAGGATGAAAGATGGAGACTCGGTGACAGAGCATCTGAATGCATTTAATACTGTGGTAAGTCAGTTATTATCTGTAGATATTAAAATTTCAGATGAAGATAAGTGCATCAGTTTGTTGTGTTCTCTACCAGACTCGTGGGATAGTCTGGTTATTGCAATAGGTAGCAATGCAACTGCTTTGCAGTTTGATGAAATAGTCTCAGCCTTGCTGACGGAGGAGATGAGACGGAAAAATATGGACAACCAGAATGGTGATGCCTTGTCTGTACGAGGACGGTCCCAGAACAGAAACAAAAAATAAGTCATCGATGGGAGATCTAAATCTAGAGGGAGATCTAAATCTCCAGGAAAACCTATAAAGGTGGTGTGTTGGAAATGCGGTAAGGAAGGGCATTTCAGAAGGGATTGTAAATCTAAAGCTCCTGATAAAGGAAAGGGATCTGATGATGCTCCTTCTGCAGAGGCGAAAACCACCTCAGATGAAGGTGGGGATGTGTACTTGGCTTCTTCAAGTACACATGTAGATCATGAGGCATGGTTGATTGACTCAGGTGCATCCTTTCACTTCACTCCCCATAGAGAGTGGTTCTGCGAGTATGAGAAATACGATGGTGGTGATGTCTTCTTAGGAGATGATAGGAAGGCTAGAATCATTGGTCGCGGAAAAGTAAAGTTGAAGTTGCAAGGTGGAAGGGTTAGAACCCTTTCGGGTGTTCTGCATATTCCTGCGTTGGCCAGAAGTCTGATTTCTGTAAGCAAGTTGGATGATGCAGGTGTAAAGACAGTGTTCAAGAAGGATACCTACAAGATGGTTCGAGGA
>APFE030070699.1:187824-204230 GCA_000404065.3 Pinus taeda | reverse complement strand
CCTGATACATTCAACAATACTGAATCTGAGACACAATCGTATTGTGCTCTTTTCCTTCCGATCCAATTTCTTCCATTCTTCATCGGACACTCCCATTGGTTTAGTACCCGAATCTACCACGATCCACTAATATTTATCCACCAATAGATCCTCCATATTGAGTTTCCACAACTCAAAACTCTGACCATTAAATTTCTCGATCTCTATCTTTCCACTTCTCACCATCTTCTTTCACCACTAGAATTGATCTCACAGATCTCCCACTGAATAGGGTCTACCACAGGTCTGAGTGAAACCCCTCAACAACAAAGGCATCCCCTTGAAGCCAAAATAGCTCTGATACCAAATGTAGGTTTTAACTCTATATAGAAATTACCTGCATATGAATTCTAAAACACATAAAATAAACAATGCGAGAGCATAACACATAAAACATATATACAAATATATTTTCCCATGGATCCCAAAATCGAGACTACTAGCTTGATTTTTCATTATTGTCCTTTCAATGTTATAATACATATTTATACATGTCGAAGCATCTAATAACATGGACCGAAAAACCATCACGTCCAAAACCATGGACCGAAAACCATCGTGTTCAAAAAAACATGTGCGAAAATCATGCACAACCATAAGTGGGTCTGCCCAACCTAACATAGGTTCCAAAACCAAAATTTTCCAGGGCGATGGCCTAGACCCCATAAAGTGGGGTTACTTGCACCCCTAAAACCCCTAGTTAACTACGTGGGCTAGTCATGGAAATAATATAACACAACCCAACACCCAAAGAACCGATCATTGAAGGAATATGCTTCCTGGCCACCTACATTGTCCATTACTTCATCAGTAAATGGAGTCGAGAAGGGATCATGTACACAATCAGATTCTTACACAAGCTTAATGATGCCTGCCGTGGGCATCTTGTCTAGCTCTAAGCAGACCTTCTCCTTATAATTCAGATTGAGATGGTAGGGTCTTTGCTTAACTGTCTTCACGTCGGGCTTCATCGTGATCTTCATAACACCTAGTTCCCCAGTTATCCCCTTTAGCTCTGTAAACTTGGTAGGTAATAAATCCTGGTATTCATGGAGTAATTCAGTGACCTTATCCACTATCGTGTTATCCCAGTAGTCTCCAATCTTCACGACTTTTGGCTCAACCTCATGGTGACCTTCTGTTTCAAGGATGTTAATCTTTCACAAATCCTCATCTTCTTCTTCAATGGTTACATTATAGCATTCCAGCACGTGGCTCAGCTGAGTAGTCCAGTTGGGTTGAATTAGGTCCAAAGGATCCCGTGGTATCCTAAAAATTGCTACTTTTAATTCTTGTAGCACCTCATTAATATAGTCAAACCCATCTTCAAAGTTGAATGTCATTATGAATCCTTTGCGCAAAATATCCCATTCACTTGTACCATGGCAGAGTTCTATTTCTAAGTACCAGTTCATCAGGATGACATCCAGGGTGTGAAAGAACAAGTGCACCCATTCAGGTTGGGGCTTCGCTCCATAAGCCTTAGCCCATTTGGCCAAGTGTGCGCGTAGATCATCCCTCCCATTATATTTGTCTGTCATTCATACCTTTGGCTTCCCAAAGCGTGTTCTCATCATCCTCCTACATTCATGCCAATCATCAGAGCTACCCTGCTATGTACCCCACCACCTTGCGGGCATACCGTGCAGTGCCCAGTCCAAAGCCTGGAAGCACTGTTTCTAGTACATCCCTCTCAAATACATCCAAAAATACATCTACCTCATTTAGGCCATCATAAGTCAGTAGATTTCTTACCTCTGACGACACATAGCGTAATGACTAGGTCATCATGTTACAACTCAGTGTGGTTACTTCATGTAACCGATTCTGCTAGTGCTCTAATTCTTCATCAGAGTCCGAGGCGCAAGAACTATTGTGATCCCATGTAATTCATCCATCCACTGTTGGATTCACCCAATCTTGGTCTTGCGCTATTATCTTATATATACAGTCCAAATCATCATCGCTCTCATAATCGTGGACTAGTTTAGTATAGCGCGATCCTTCAAAAGGATCTAGGGGTACTATTACATGGAGTGATTTCTTCTCAAATATCATCTTTCACTTCTTTAGGTTGATTACCTTGTTCATATCAGTAGCCTAATCAATGCCAAGGAGCATAGGGTAAGGGTTGTTGTCATCCACAATTTTTATTACTTCAAAGTAAGCTAGCTTGCTCACACCTTCAATATCTACAGTCACCCCTTAAAGCTGCCCCATGGGGATGATCTTTTGCTAATTTTCCATTCTCAACTGAATCAGAGACCATTGTAGCATGGGTATTCCCGTTCGCTCCCAAGTCTGCTTCGGTAGGATGTTCGCATCTGACTATAGATCCAAAATAACCTGATCCATTTCATATTCTCCTATCTATGCGATCAACCTCATCTCTCATCATGTGCTTGTTTTATGCTTACCAATCTTTCATACCACGCACGATTCACCCAGAGTGTTTCCGACACATCTATTTATAAGTTCTTGTGACCCCTTCAAAGCCTTTCTATCACACAACAACTTCATGCTGGTCTCTAGGAAGGTTGTAAGAGTAGAAGGGTCCATCTCTTGAATCGACTTATCGTTGCACCCCAAGGTGGAGACCTCAATGAAGCTCTTCTTTGATTTCATGAACATTTATCGAGCACGCTCCAAATCAAATTCAGTCTCCTTCGCCGAAGCTTTGCGAGCCCATGTGCTATCTTCAGACTGTTTCCCTTTATCATTCCCTATTGCAATTCCACTTCAGAGCACTATATTCACATTTGGATCCTCTTTGTGAGGCTCATACCTCATCATCTCCAAGTTCTGAGTTGGCTGAGGTGGTTGCACCCCTTTGTTGTGTATCCTTGCTATCAGTGTAGGATAGTCCTTCATTTCATGATCAAACAGAGTGCAATATTTACACGATGGACGCGTTGGGTTAGTGTAATCATAGGTGTAGTGTCGTGGTCCTCTGAAATTATAGTAGATTAGCTATCCTTGACCTCTGACAGGTCCTCCTCTACCTCAGCCTCATCTGCGCCCCTGAAAGCCTATTCGCGCCATCCCCATGCTCTAGTCAGGGGGATGTGTTTCTTCTTGAACCTTATAGGTGGGTGTTCCATCCATCATGAATTCATAGCTTCTACAATTGTGTTCATCATTCCCTACCAACCTACAGGAGTTGCAGAACATTTGTTGTGGTGTTTGTACAAAATTCTGCAACAAATGACAGTTATCCGTCATATGTTTTCCTATTACCTGACATTAGCAGACCACAATGCAGGCCCCACACTTAGTCCTGCTTGAGCTTCCAGCCTGAAAGGAATTGGTCCCCCTCCTGCAATGTAGTTCACAAAGAATAGGAAATGGTCTTTGTCATACCCCTAACCCTTGCATTTTAGGCACCATACCTCTTCGTGCACCTTCGGTCAAACTGTTCTGTCCTGCTTCAAACTTTGCATTTCAAGGAAAATATTTTGTAACTATGCATGGATTTGCTGAACCCCCAAACTTGGATACTGCATTGGTGTTTCATGCAGTCCCATTGCAATATCCAAGGCCTCTGCCTAAGTTGTTATCTTTTGTTGTGACAATGTAATCCTTAGGTGTGGCAAGAGAAAAGCCATGAACCACGCGTGGTGTTGTCCATCTGTTAAGTTCATATTAGCTTCACAGATTTTAGATTTCAACCTCTGATCCAATTCCCAAGGTGTCTCATCTAGTTACATCATGATTTCCTTGAATCCTACAATCGACTGTGCCTCAGATTTAGGCCTACTAAATTCTTTATTCAGCGCGGTTTGGATGTCTTCCACTCTAGCAATTGGGTTATCGTTAGAGTATTTAATATACCAGTTTAGCACACGATCCTGCAAAGCACTAATCATCTGTAACACCCTAAGATTCCCATATAGATTTCACGACAAACCAGAACTAGTCTAGATCCTCATTTCCCAAGCCTTTGAGAAAAGGTAGCTTCATTGAATTTTCCATGCTAAACTGTGGTGGAGGTGGTGGTGGTATGGGTGAAGTCGTAGGTGATGGTGGTGAAGTTGAAGGTGGTGTGGGTGGAGGTGGCAGTTGTGGGAATCATTTTCTTATTAAGTGAATAGCACTTTGTGGAGAAGCTTGTGCTACTCCCTCTTCATCACCCAATGGAGGTGAAATTAATGGACTATATTCGATACCCTTTCTTCCTCTGTTCCTGTAAGTCTTTCCACTTCGCGTAGCTCCGAACATCAAGGTAGCTGCATAACTCATTTTTTCACACAATAACATCTTAATACAGGTATTCAAAGACTTCAAGTACTTACCTCGTGGACCTTTGAAAAAGCGTTGCTCCGCCTTGTTGTAGATGACTGAGGTATCGACCATGAATTTAGTCACAAATCCTCCTATGATGCGATCGAGCTAATGATCAACATCACGAGTGATCTTATCCTCATATGCTTCCAATATTTGTACTGACTCCGAGTTCCAAACAATAGGACCGTCAAGTCTCCACCTTCCTTGACTATCTGCTAGCTTCATGATCCACACATATAGCTCAACCAGAAAGGAACAGAAAATGATCTCTTGGATTTTCGTATATAGGTACCTGTCCAACCACTATTCCTTTGTCAGCCATGCATCTTTGTTCTCCTGCGCCACAAATTTGTGGATCTTCCTATCCAACCAGTCAGTGTTCTATTTCTTAAATAATGAATCCATATAGGCGAGAATAGTTTTAGATAGAGGAGGAATGACCTGTTATAGAGTTTTGTGAACCCAATGTTTCGGATCTCTTACTTAGTTGGATTCTAGTTATACAATATCACACATCTTTTATGCAGATTTCGGTCCCAGTAACAGAATCATTTGTTGGCTGTGTGGGGCCTGACCCAAGTTCAATGTTAGTTAGCCAAATAAATCCCTACGCTACTGGCCCTTCGATATCAACCTACGGAGCGCAAACCGAAGTCTCACTCGAAGCAATATGGGGGCATTTTGGAACCAAGTTTCCACACCCTAAGATGGTCGTGATGTTAGTTTATTCCTTCTATTCCTACTTTCGTGCAGGTCGTTAAGTTCTAGGGTTCTTTTTGGTTGGCCCTTTATTCCACCCTTCAGTACTTCCATGAAGGGGTATGATTGACCTTTGCATAGCCCTAACCTGTGGTTCAAGTACTTTTGTGCTACTAGGGCAGTGTACTATGCAGATTCCCAAACTACCTTAAATATCTTACTTATCTTATTACACAATCACATTTAGCACCACGTAAATAGATATTCTTACATTCAATTAACCATTGTAATTACATATATTCGGGCATCACATAAGCATTGTAAATGAAATATATACACAATATGACAAGATGCATTAACCAGAAACAAAGACATAGAATTTACAAAATGCTTCTCTTGATTGATATCTTCAGATAATTACAGACCCTATATGCCCTACGCACACAATTGAAGGGGTCTGCACACTCAGTTGTAGACTTCCACCCTAGGCCTCTACACACTTAGTTGTAGAACCTCTTCCTACATTAAGACCCAAAACTTAGACTTCTCTCCTTATATCTCAAGACTTCTTACTTCTCCCAAAACTTACTACTTAGAGCTTACTTACTTAGCTCTTTTTATACAATCCCATGGTCTGCAGACCATGGGTAGATCTTTACAACTGACTTTACACTTTAAAAAATAAGGGCCTAAAACCCTTCATGACTCATGACACCTTCGCACTCCACGACTACAAAATGCGGAGGATTTTCAACTTTATTACAAAAATTGACCAAAAACATGGGATTTTAGCCCCAAAACTATCCTTGGGGGATCCCGTTCATAACACAAGTAGTAGTCTGTCTCATTGTCTCCCTGAACAACACAACTGCGCAGTCCACTAGTTCTCTCTCTCTCTCACCTAAACTATGCATTTTGCAGTTACAATGGGAAATCCTACCTCATCGTGACCCTCAAATGCGTAGTCTTGCTTGTCATGCCTCTAGTTGTTGTACATTGCTTAGTTACAGTCATCAATCCCTCATTCCTTTCCTCTATAACTGTGCATTGTATAATACCTAAGACTTCCTCCCCATCTAGTACCCACTACGAAGTCAATTGATAGATTTCAGGAAGAGAGCTAGAATAAGATATTTATGGACTAATGTCGTATTTTCATCAGTGATTTCACTTGTAGGTACTACATTTTGACATGAAAGGATGATTCTCAGAGAGGAGGAGAAGGAGATAATGCTAGAAGAAACTTCTGAATCAATAATCAGGAAGAAGTCATCAAGCAAGAATATGAAGGGACACTAGTTTAGGACAGAAGACAAAATATTAGGATCACATAAAGACTCCATTCCATTCAATCCCTTGGAGGGTGAAGATGAAGGAAAAAGAAAATATTTCATGAATATGAAGTACCAAACAAATCTCTCATGGAGGTTGAAGACAAAGCAACAAGAATAACAACTTGGCATTTCCACCTCATAATGAATTCCATGTTCATTGTTAAGTTGTGACTTGTACAAATGTCATCACAATGACATGTGTGTCCATGTGTCTTTCCACCTCATTTATGGATGTAATGATGTAGTTATGAAAAGGAAAGGACAAATGTAATGTGTGAAAATCCAAAGTCATATTTGGAATATGAAAAGTCAAATAGTATTATATGGAAAAAAGAGTCTTTAGGAAAAGTCCAAAATTCATATAGAAGTCCAAAGGTCACATTAGAAGTTCAAGAGTCATGAGGGTAACCCAAGAGTCATAGGGGTTATGAAATTTCATTCTTCTTGTTATAAAAGAAAGCTCATAACTCAAGCAAATGGATTTTGGAGGCTTAAACTTTGGCAATATATCCTTGGCTTATCTAGTTTAGCATAGAATAGAAGATCATTCTTTGGAGAAGTAAGAAGTGACTTAATGTTCCTCTACTAGAGCTAGTGGCTCGCCATTGTAACTATGTACTTGGATATTTCACCTAATAACTAGAAGCTAGTTGAGCCAACACATTTTCATGCATGTATCATGAATATTGTATGACTACTCTTTAGATGATTGTGGTATATTTTTTGTTCATATGTACTAAGGAAATTGAAATACTTCATTGGATTTGGTACTTATCTTGTTGATTGTGTGTTGTATTTACTTTAATATGCATTGTGCTGATGTGAATTATTTCTCTAGATAACTAACAAATATTTCCTTGCTTTCGTGTGCCTCTCTTAGGATAGTACTATTACTTTCCTTCTAGAGTGTCACTCTTACTTCCCTCTTGTGAAAGCCTCGTTTTACACATTGTAATAGGTTTTTCACAGTGTCAACTTTCTTCTTGATTTCGAAGGTTATGTGCACACTCTCTTATGTTATTCATTGCAATTCAGTGAAAATTTTAAGTTATGGTGGCTAGGCTGATAATCAAAACTGGACTCCTAGTCCAAATGGTGTGAGCTCTAATTGGGACTTCACATCAAGGAGACCCCCTTAGTTGACAAATTTCCAGTATTGTCAACACCTTTCTAGTTTGATTTTCTACAACTATTATTATTGACATTCTTTAGAATTTGATATTTTTCTAGTGAGTAATCTTCTTGTGCGTAGGTTATCCTATTGTTTTGTAGGGTAGGTAACTATCATTTTTATTTTTAAACCCACCATCAACACCCTTCTTTCATTCTCATCCATTTCTTCAAGCAGTCTGCATACAAAAATTTCATTACAGATTTTTTAGAGGACATTGTTTTCATTCCCCCTTTGTGCAATATGGGATATTGAGGAGTACTAAGCTTGGAAAGGATTCACATACCCTTATCCAACCTTCTACCATATTTCCTAACTTTTAGATCACGTTATAAACCCTTGGAATGCTCTTAGATTTAGTCTTGTAGCAATACATGGCAATCCTATAGCATCTTGTAGCACCATACATATCCTATTATAACTTGATCTTTAAGATATATTTTTTCTTCTTGACCCTTCACAACATCTCATTGGCCTTGGAACCAAGCTTGAGGAAGATCAGGAATCAATTAGAAATTTTCTTTCCATCACTATAATTTATTATTGCAAATAGGGTTAGTTATTGAGTTCATGAATTTAATAGCATAGACATAGTTTACATTTCCACTTCTTGAAACAATTATTAAATTTTGTCATTAGAATAGGATATCCTTGGAATGAATTAGTTTAAGCTGATTTCATGCTATTTACTTTATGTAACTAGACTAAGTTTATTTCTCTATCTTTTATTTTTTGGAATAGGTTAGGGTTTCTATTCCAAGCATTTCATTCCTTGAAAATAGATTAAATTTTCCTTTTATGCAATATTTTCATTTCTTGCAAGTAGATCAAAATTTTATTCTATGCAAAATTTTCATTCATTGCAAGTAGATTATGGTTTCCTTTTATACAACATTTTTCCTTCTTGCAAAATCTAGATTCATTTTGCAAAATGATCTCTCTACACCTTGGTTTGATTCACTTCCCAGTGCAACTTATGTAGAACTTAGCTTATTGTGCATAAAACACTGTCACCCCTTAGGTTTATACGAATCTGAGATTCATAAACTAATATGGTAGACATGGTAGTTGTATCATTCTTGTTGCAATACCAAGGCTCATCACTTTTTTGCGCCATTTCCAGGGAGGTGTCAAAGCATGTGTTGATTCTACTTTGAGTTGCTTTCTCTTTTTATTTTATTTCCTTAAAAACAAAAAAAATCTCTTTTCCTCAGTTTTTTTCCTATTTAAAAAGATCCAAAAATAAAAAAATACAAATTTATTTCATGCCTCATAGGGTTAGGGACAACCTAGGGAAATTTCTTCCAAAAACCCCCACTCCTACAGGAAGTCAACCATCACTCTTTTTTGGTGACTCAGGACCTCTCAATCTAACCACAAAGGATTTGGAGAATCCCTTACGTGAGTAGAAAAATATATATGAAGAGCCTACAAGGGAGTAAGAACCTACATGACCTACCCAAGGCATGGCTAAAAACAAGTAACTTGAGCTCTTTCCTATCAAAGAAACCAATGGGGAGGCTAGAATGAACAACATAAGCTCCAATTCTCTCCTACTCTTTCATAGCCTAACTTTTTAGGACCCTCATACATTCATGTTTGATTTTGTTGTGGTTTCTAGAACCTATAATTACACTTCTAATGAGCAAAAGCTAAAGTTGTTTCCTTCCACTCTCAAGGATGCAACCCTGCGATGGTTCATGAGTTTGGAAGGAGGAAGCATCACCACTTGGGATCAAATGCAACAATCCTTCAACCACAAGTACAAGGATTATTCAAGTACTCCAAGGAGGAAATATTTAGAATGAATCAAGGGATATATGAGTCCTTAGAGGACTATGAATAAATATGTCAAATCAACTATAGTAGAGCTAATTGCACCCTTAACCTAGAGTTAGAAAATCTTGTGTTACTTAGAGGATTCAATGATGAGTTAATGGAAACCATTAACATGCAGTTTGGTGGAGACATTTACCGGCTGAATTATGATGACATCAAGACAATATTTAAGAATCACTCTAGGTCTACAAGGAAAAGAGGTACATCTAATGAAGGTATAGGGAATTCTTCACGCTCTACCTTAGTCAGCATACCTGAAATAGAGAATATGCTAGAATATTTTAAGAGTGAAATGTTGCATACTTTTTATTTGTAAATGGAAACCATGAAGACTAAGAAGAAACAAGATGAGGAAAAAAGTGCACTTGTTATATTGTTCCCTAGATGCACCAAGAGGCGCCCTAGAAATTAGTGTCCACTAAATGTAATAGAAATATTCTATGTTGGTGAAGAGAATCATGTAACTGAAAAATGATTCTCTCTTCCAGTCTTGAAGGTAGTATACCAAAGGATAGAAGGTGGTTTGGAGAAACTTTGTTTTTTCAATCATATAAGGCCACAAGGCCTTGGCCATATCAATAAGGCCTCCAAGGAGTACACTATCCTTCTTTAAATCCAAATCAATGTATAGCATTTCAAACTTGGTATCCTCTAGCCAAATCATCTTAGTTAGTTCCTTTGTCTTGGTCCTATCCTCCTCAGTATCCTCCCCATCTTGTCAATCCACCCTTCTAGCCATATCAACCCCAACCTTCTCAATGGAGAAATACTTCATAGGGATGGATGCCACAAAAAACCCAAACACCTACCTTAATTCCTTTTCCTCCTCATTAACCACATATACCCCACAAAAAACCACCCAAGCAACCTTAAATTCCTTCTCAACCCAATCCAAACTCAAAAAAAAAGCAAGCCTAATAGGTGTATTATGGAGAAACATCCTACCCTACTTATGATGTGAAAATTCGGGAAATCAACCTTTGGTCTCGGAGGGTACTTCCACATGCTCACCCACCTTATCCATTAGAAGATATTGAAGAAGAGAAGGAAGACAATATCCCCAAAGTTAATATACCTTCCAATCCTAAAAGGTTGGTCCAACCTATGAAACACACCTCAGAAGAGGTTGAATTTTTGGGAGAAATGAAGAACCTCTACGTTAGAAGACCCCTCCTCGAGGACATCAAATATGTCCCCATCTATAACATGCTCATGAGGGAATAATGCTACAAGAAGCCTAGAAGGAAGAAAAGTGATGTCCCCACTATCAATGTTCTTAGGAAACTGGTTGATCTTATGCTTGGGAAGATCATCTGACTAAAGTATTTGGATCTTAGCAGTCTAGTTGTGGATTTACATATTAACAATATTGTAGTCCCCACCACACTAATTGACCTTGTGGATGCAATCAATGTCACGGTCAAGGGAAATATTTTGAATCTCAACCTCCAAGGATCCCTAAGGAAAACCACCATGGTGCTGCAACTTGCAGACATATCCACTGCAGCCCCTGTGAGTTTTATAGAGGATTAAACGGTCTCCATTGATTCATGGGAGTATCCCATAGATTTACTTGCAGTCTAACCGAAGATCAAGCTCAATGGGTATCCTCTCATATTAGGGAGACCTTGTTTAGCTATTGTTGATGCTTATATCAACTATAGGGCTAGAAACATGACAATTGAAAATGGGTATCTTACAAAGAACTTGTATTATACCCCCTACTTAACCCATTGTTGAGAATGATTTTCCTATGTGGGTAGAGGAAGAAGAAGAAGAAGAAGAATTCTATCAGTCATCTCCCTACCCAATCTATATATTAGAAAATACTATAAAAGTAGGCAACTAGATTTAGATAATCTCATTAATAATTTTCTACAAACCCAACATCTCGCTGCCATGCAAATTGAAGAACTAGTAGAGGTATCTTTAGGGAATCTAGAGAAAAACCCATGGGCACAACTATTCACCACTGGTTTTGATCAAGACCATGCCAAGATTGTGGAAATCAGTCCATCTAAAACCTGAAAATTAGTCCTTCCCTCTTAGTAGAGCAAGAAGATCAATTGCTCAACGTGTTAAGATAACATCTTAATGCATTTTCTTGGGACTGCAAATAGATTAATAGGGTGCATCCCTTAGTGTGTACACATCAAATCTATATTAAAGAGGGATATAAGCCTTTGCTCTAACCCCATAGGAGAATGAACCCTGCTCTTAAAGACATTGTGAAAGAAGAATTGTAGAAGATATTAGATGAAGGATTCAATTACCATATCTCAGATAGTGAGTGGGTGTCACCTCTTATTATAATGCCCAAAAGAATGGGAAGTGGAGAGCTTGTGTTGATTATAGGGAACTTAACAAGGCTACAAAGAAAGAAAATTTTCCCTTACCTTTTATTGAACAATTTTAGGATCATCTTGCAGGGAAGAAGTTCTTTTTATTCTTGGATGGTTTCAATGGGTACAATCAGATCTAGATCAACCCCGAGGATCAAAATAAGACCACCTTCACATGTCCATTAGGGAAATTTTCCTATAGGGTCCTTCCCTTTAGCTTATGTGATGCCACTACTACCTTCAAAAGGGTAGTGTTAATTATTTTTGTTGATCTTGTTCATGATATGTTGGCTTAAGGGGGCCTGACCCAGGTTTAGAGTTATTCACGTCAAACCACAAAACCTAACTTCTGTCCATTTCGGCAACAACCTCCACAGTGTAGGTTGTAGTCTCATCCGAAGCATTGGGGGATGCTAGAACTAGGTTTTTGCATCTAGAGGCCTATGTGATGGTTTCCTAAGGTTCTTATAGTTTAGATCTACCTTAGTGTAGATATATTCCTTTTGACTGTCAACTACTATGACTCTATCAAAACGACCTTCAGATCTTCACTACGGTACTTAATAGTAATTATCATGTAGAAATATTATAGATCTACTAGTTTCACGCGGTAAATGTGTATTCTGAAGCCCTTATGGCCTAGATCTATCATCACGCAAATCTACCATTTCCAGATAGCTAACTACAACAGATCTATCTAACAACTTTATGATCTTTGCGAATGTGGTTAATTATACTTATTATGCATAAATATTACAAATCTATCTATTTCACGTAGAAACTAAGCATTAATTCACATAAAATAGATCACAAGGAGGAGATACATAAACTTAAACATAAGTAACTAACAAGGCACAAATGCATAAAAATTTCTTCTCAAATTACGAATAACTGTTCAATTAGACTTCTCCTCCCTGCACACTCAACTGCAGGGGCCCATGCACTCAGCTTGTAGTCTTACCAAGGTATCCTCACACTCAACTGTAGGAGCCTTCCCCTTTCACCTAAGTATAAGAAACAAAATTTTCCTGCCTTAGCACCTTTCCCTTACAATGATTCCTCACTTCAAGTTATCTTCTTAAACTCACCTTTTCATTACAATACCATGGCTCGTGGATCATAGGCGAGTCTCAAAACCATCCTATCGCCTACCCATACAAGGGACTAATTCCCCTTTGACTCTTACTTAGATTCTCACTCTGCTTCCACATTTCGTGGAGACTTTACATTCTTTAACAAAAAATATTACAAAATTTGACTTAACTGACAAAAATTAATCCCAAAAACCCCATCCCAACAAGTCCCCAACACAAATATGGTGACTCATCCTCAAGTCACTCAGTTGGCTTCTCTACTTTATTGCAGAGGTCACTAAACTCCAACTTCAATACTTCAAGGTCTGATGTGCTTTATACTACGGCCTGCTGCACTTCTTTGACTAGATTCTTTGTCGCTGACCCCTCCATCGCGAGGTGCATGTTGCTTTGTGTCTGCTAGAAAGACTTAAGCTTCTATCAGATACCCAGAGTAATCTGGTTCGCTTCCTTTGTCCATGGTTGAATCTAAGCCTTCAAAACTACTTCTTTGCACTACAACTCCTCAACTTGTGCCTGTAACAACTTCCTTTCTTGTAAGAGCACAAAGAGCTAGACTGCCACCAAAGTGTGTGCAGTCACCCTGATCTCATCAACTTTCTGTTGTGCCTCTCTGATTTCTGTACCTAGTCACTACAAGTTTAATTCCTCCTACAAAATTATCCATAACTCCATTGTGTTTTCAAAAATACCATTATAGCCCAATATTGCATTATCCATAGTAGACATGTGTTCTCTCATGGCTACGTTGTGATGCTCCCTGACCTCTGGTGGAGTAGTTAGCTGTAATTTCAATTGCAGTTCTGAGATCTTCATCTTAAAGTCAAAACTGTAATATCCCCTAATAATAATAAAAATAATAAATAATATAATATAATATCAAAATATAAGAAAATAAATGATAAACAATAAAGAAAAGATAATAATAGTAAATAAATAATGAAGAAAATATAATAATAAATAACAATACTAGAGTTCTAAATAAAAATAAACCATAAAAAAATAGTAAAAATAAGTAAAGTTAACAAAACGTAAAATAAAATAAGGAAGAGTTAAATCAAGAGAACTGTAAAAATAGTAAAAATAAGTAAAGTTATCAAAAAGTAAAAATGAATAAAATAAGAAAGAATTATATTAGAAGAATTATTAAATTAAGTTAAACTTTAAATAAAGAAATAAAAGTTGCATGTTGACACACAGAGTGTGTGCATGCGGGTCCTCTTCCAATGTGTGTTCTATTTAATAGACAGTGAGGAAGATGAGAGATCATTCCATGATTCCATCATTTATTCTCTTGAGAGAAAGGTGTTGTGAGACAAAGGATTCCCTAGCAGTAGTACATTGATTGAGGGCTTGGGGGTGGCTAGTTGTAGCAAGATTCTGTGCAACTAAGCTTACGGTTGGGTGGAGAGTCGTTCCCAAAACTTTGTTGCGGTTAGCAGGATTCAAATAATGTTCAACTCTGAAATTACAAGTAAGGAATATCATCACTACAGGTAAGTTGCTTTGCTCCTATTTCTTAAAAATTATATGCTAATTAGTTGAAGAGAGGTGTGTTGATTGTAAATTGCATGATTAATCTAATTAGTTGCATGTTTTAATTGCGGGATTGTTACATACATTGGATTTATAATCATGGTGAGTCATGGTCAACCATGATCTAACGTCAAATTATGAAAAAGATTATCTCAATATGAAAATAGACATTGGTTAATCATGTTTATTTTAGAGTTTATAATATTTATCTTATGGTTTATATGCCTTAGGTTTATAATAATTTTGGGTTTTAAAATTAATCGCTTGGGTTTATAATATCAATCATTGGGTTTATTAATTTAAGAGTTCATATTCCTATGGTATAATATTATTGATAGAGTTTATAATATTTCTCGTAATATGGTTTAATATAAATCCCTTGGGTTTACAATCGTGAGAGACCATGGTTCAATGTCACATTATGACAAAGATTGTCTCAATATGGAACCATGGCCAAGTATTGCCAACCATCATCAACCATGGTCATTCATGTTCAGCCATGGTCCAATGTCACATTATGACAAAGATTGTTTCAATATGAAAATAAAGCATGGTCCAATGCCACATTGTGACAAAGATTGTATCAATATGAAAATCTATCATAGTCAACCATGGTCAACCATTGTCCAATGCCACATTGTGACAAAGATTTCTCAATATGAAAATGAATCATGGTCAACCATGGCCCAATGTCGCATTGTGACATAAATTGTCTCAATATAAAAATCAATCATGTTTATTTTAGGGTTTATAATATTAATCCTTTAGGTTTAATATTACTCCCTTGGGTTTATAATCCCTTGAGGTTTTAGGATTAATCCCCAGGTTTTAGGATTAATCTATAACATCAATCTCTTAGATTTATAATACCAATCCCTTGGGCTTATAAATCTAAGGGTTCATATTCCTAAGGTATAATATTATTCATATGGTTTATAATGTTAATCCTAGGGTTTAATATAAATCCCTTGGGTTTATAATCATGGTCAACCATGTTTCAACGTCACATTGTGACAAAGATTGTCTCAATATGAAAATCAACCATGGTTAATGATTTTCAACCATCGTCAACCATGGTCAATCATGGTCCAACATCATATTAAGAAAACTTTTGTTTCATATAAAAATCAACCATGGTCAACCATGGTCCAATGTTGCATTGTGACAAAGATTGTCTCCATATGAAAATCAACCATTGTAAACCATGGTCAACCATGTTTATTTTAGGGTTTATAATATTTATCTTAGGGTTTATATACCTTCGGCTTATAGTATTAATCCCTTGGGTTTAATATTATTCCATTGTTTTAATACTATTCCCTTGGTTTATAATATTAATTATTTGGTTTAACATAAATATGTTGAGTTTATAATCACAGTCAGTCATTTTCAACCATGGTCCAATGTCATATTGTGACAAAGATTGTCCCAACATGAAAATCAACCATGGTAAGCCATGTTTATTTTAGGGTTTATAATAATACCTTGGTGTTTAAAATTAATCCCTTGGGTTTATAATATTAATCTCTTGGGTTTATTAATCTAAGGGTTCATATTCGTAGGGTATAATATAATTCATAGAGTTTATGATATTAATACTAGGGTTTCCTATAAATCCTTTGGGTTTATAATCATAGTCAACCATGGTTCATTGTCATATTGTGATAAATATTGTCTCAATATGGAAATCAAACATTGTCAACCATGGTCAATCATGGTCCAACATCACATTGTGACAAAAATTATCTCAAGATGAAAACCAACCATGTTAAATCATGGTCAACCATATTTATTTTAGGGTTTATAATATTGATCTTAGGGTTTATAATATTAATTTCTTGGGTTTAACATTATTCCCTTGGGTTTATAATCCCTTACGTTTTTAGTATCAATCCTTTGTATTTATAATTTCAATCCCTTGGTTTTATTAATTTAGGGGTGTATATTTCTAGGATATAATATTATTCATATGATTTATAGTATTAACCATTAAATTTAATATAAATCTCTTGGGTTTATAATCATGATCAATAGTAATATTTAATTTAATTATCAATAAAAATAATAT